>JAVQJD010016445.1:0-40233 GCA_036023655.1 Nannoperca australis | reverse complement strand
ATTACGCCCCGACACCAGCTGTTACAGGATACAGACTAGAGCTCTCTCTCTCTCTCTCTCTCTCTCTCTCTCTCTCTTTCTCGCACACAACCAATCATTAAACCACAGGCTACAACAGGAATATTACTTAGGATCTAAATAAATAAATGTATTAGCCTATATATTCCAGAAAAGTATAATATTTTGATATAACTCCCAATATGATATATTGCCACTTTAAATAAGTGACACAAAGCCGGCTGAACAACCATAATATCACTTGCTGTACACTTTGCTCCAGGAAACAAGGATTACATTTTTGGTGTCAAGTGTATTGGTGATAATTGCTGCAGTTACTGTGAGCGGAAACTATGGCCAGTGAAAACCTGAGCCAGTACTCCACTACATTTTGGAAGCCAATATTGAACTTTTTTACTGCAATACAGTTATTTTAACATTGGTTAGGCTACTTGCAGATTTTGATTATTAATACAAAATATAAATCAACTGATAAATGTATATATATATATGTATGTATAAATGCATTATTATGGATTAAGCTACAGCAGTATATAAAGTAGTTGAAATAAGACCCACCCTTACAACATTAGTGATGCTTGCACATTAAAATGTTACTCATTATCATCCAGTGAGAACATATTTATTTTTCTTAAATGGGCTATTCTGCATAATGGCTACTTTATGTATATTTTAATGATAATACTTATGTACTTTTACTTAAGTCGAGTTTTCAGTGTAGGACTTTTACTTGTATTTACTAGTATTTTTACACTGTGGTATTGCTACTTTTACTTAAGCAAAAAAATGTAAGTACTTCTTTTGCTTTTGGTATATACTAATTGTGTCTGTCTGGGTGTAATCCTCATACTTTTGTGCTCTATGTGTGTTGTTTGTGATAATGTTTTATTCAACCCTTCTGTTGTAGAGATTTAGGAAATGCAGACTGTGGTAAGAACAATGTTGATCAGGGTAAGGAGAGCAAGCCTCATACTTTTGCAGAAAACTTAAATTTAAAAGAGATCTTCTGAAATACTTGCCTTTGAGTCTGACTGAAAGTAAACACAGAAAGTAGTCTCCTGGGAATCTCTCTATAAGGTCTCCCTTTATTGTATAGTGGCAGCGATGGAAACTGCACAGTGTGTACCTTGTCTTTTTCTTTTTGCAGGCTGCAAACTTTCAGACAGGAACCATCGTCTTGCATTGCACCACTACTCCTTTATGCAAACAAGCTAAATCAAAAGTGAGCCCCCATCTCTGACTAACAAACAAACTCGCACACATTCATGAATACAGCAAGTAAGTTGACAATACGGATCAGCTATGCTATGCAGCTGTTTGTATTTACTTTCAGTCAGACCCAGAGACAAGTGCTAAGATGATTTCTGTTGATTTTCTTTCTTTTGAAAGATGTAGGAGAATTGCACTCCTTGACCCAAAACTTTCCCATTTCTCTGCTGAAAGTTTGTATTATTCTTCCATAAAGAGTCCAGCTTCAAAAAAGCTGGACTCTGGAGTGGTCGGTATTATGTTTACGTTCCAGTGACAAAGCCTTCCAGCGGCCATTAGAATTATGAAGAGTTCAAAGGAAGAAGTCAGGTGACATTGTTACATACCACGTGATTATGACTGCAATCATGAAGCAAAGGTCCCTGAACCCTAACAAATCTTATTATCAAACCATGACCTTTCCCCAAACACAACCAAACCTTAACCACAGTGTCACATCATAAACCAGATTTTTTTCGTCAGCATAAATTTGTAGGCACAGAATGATGTTGTCCTGTTGATAAATAATTCCCATAATGCTAAGTAACGTCTTTCATTAGACCTTTCCTGTCTGGTAATAATTATAATGAACCAACCTTTTTGTGTAAATTTAGCAGAGTGCCCCTTTAAGGTGGTGAGTTCCGTTGAAGCTGTAGAAAAGTCAAGAGCATGTGTGGGCAACCATCTATGCAAACACACGGTCTTAGCACAAATAAAGAAACAGACACGAGGAGGAGATCCACCGGATGCTCGCAGAAAAGCCTAAAAACAGCCGTCCCCCGGTAGACACCCACGTCAGCCGCTATTTGCCCGTCAAACAGCCGAGCTTCACTTCAAAGCAGAGAATTTGGGAGCAAAATGTGAACGCGTCTTTGTCAATGTAATCTCACAACATACCCAGCTAATTGATTCTGCTGGAATTCAGATGCATTCAGACTGCTGAGCGCTGGTACTTTTTTCTACAACAGTGGAAAGATATGTCCCTGAAAGACTTCAAGACAGTCCATCAGTCTGTGTTGGAAGACAAGGGCCCTCCCCAAAGCCCAGGCACTGGATCATCAAAGGATGAACAATGAGGAACAAAGGGATAGCTGGTCCATCGTGGTGCTTCACCAGAACACACACTGACTGTGAGTGAAAGCACTACACACCCACCCTTACATATACAAAGACACATGCACACTAATACAGATTTATACCTGAGGTTGCTGCCTTTGTCTTTCTCAAACACACACACCCATGAACATAGACATACACACACTTGTACACGCTTCCTCATATTCTCAGAGACAGCGCTTAATTTAGAAGTGGGCTACTGTGCGCCTGTAAGGACATTTTGTCCTGTAAAAAATTGAGCAGTCAAAGCTTTAATCTTTAATTCAGAGGATGGTCAGTGTGGTGAATAATGAATAGACGGAACCTGCCGAGATCAAGGGTTAAGACTTGCTGAGTACTGGTCCATTGGGTGTCAGGTGGCAGCAGATAAAACATAAGCAACTCCTATGTAAAGAAATGATTGTACGGTGTCCTGTGGCACAGCACAGATAAACATGAGGGAATAGGAGATCAGGGGAATAGAAAATGTTATTGTTTACATTCATTCTTTACTCTGTAGATATGCATTCTTTACTCCGAAGTCAGAGCCACTGAGAGTTCAGTGAAAGCATCTTTTCTTGGTGATAAGCACTTGTGAAAGGGAAGAGTGATGGGAACTCAGCGATCGTTGGTCTCTCCACACAACCTGTACATTATCTGTTAGTTACATCCTGTTACTAACAGATGATGCCATTAAACTTTTGTTGTCAGTGTTATACCCTCACACATGGCATGTCCTCTTTGTGCCAAGAGACCATTATTCTTTTGCTGTGAAAAAAGACATGTATATACCATTTAAACTAATTAACATTTTGGAAAACAGCTGTAGGACACAAAAAAACCTGTATGTTTGTACTGCACACAGCCAGATTGGGGCCGATAACATGATGAAAAAGGAGTGTTCTTTGCAACCTCTCAGCACATAGAGAAGCTATTGATACCGGAGTGTGGCATCAGCCTTGCCAAAGCTGGTGTCATGGTGAATGGCTGTGCCTGAGTTGGCAGTGAGAAATAACAGTGCCAAATAGGACAGAATGATTGAAAGAAAAGAGCAGTTGAGGAAAGCCCAGACCAACCTTGGGTGCATCTTAATGTGTAGAAAGAGAAAAGATTCAAAGAGGCTGGATTTCAATAGAACATAAGAGTTCTTTTCTGCCTATACTTAATGTGATCTAAAAGAGAAGGCTCTTTCAGGTGGAAGTGAAAGCAATCTAATGAATTCCCACAGGATGCTATTTACTCCACTGAGATGAGTGCAGATGATAGAGAGGAATCCACTTTATAGTGTTAAGTTGAGGCCCTGAGCTGTTTTCCTAATCAGAGACTTGGGGGAGTTGTGTAATTCTGTACGCATATTGTAGAGAGGTCTCTTTTGAAAAAGCTGTGTCCCCTCTCTGGATTTATTCAGGATTTGGAGCAAAAGATGACAGAAGCTATTTGAGAGATATATTCCCTTTGCCACTACCTGATCATCACCTCATGCCTCCTGCTCGGCACCCTGCGTGTGTGTGTGTGCCTTTGTGTGTATGTGTGTGCAACGTATTTGTGCTTCTTCTGTGTGTGTGCATGTGTATGTATGCACATATGTGCAGGGAGAGAGGAATGGGAAAGGAAGGTGATTGTCATTCCACTCACTCTCTGATGGTGACCTCACTGTTATGCAAATGACCACAGACAGAATCTGAAGCTGAGCTGTGCTACAAACATAAACTCTTTCTCTCTCTCTCTCTCTCTCTCTCTCTCTCTCTCTCTCTCTGTCACACACACACGCACATACACACATTATGCAGGTTGGTTCAGGCACATCTATCTATCTATCTGTCTATTTTTATCCTTACATACTGCCTGGTTCCTTCCCTGTAAAACAGAGTCTAACTGTAACTGAACAAGGAAGAATGTCATCCTGAGCCTGTGGCTGAATGTCATTGATTCCTGTTGTTCTGTGGCACAAAACCAAATGTTCTTTATGTGCTTTATATGTGTATACCTGTCAAAGACAATAAGAGAGACAGAGACAGGAAAATTCACTATGTATAGTTGTCCATATATATATGGGGACAAATTACAGAAGCGGAAAAATCAGAAAGGAGACGAATGGAGAAACATGACAAATATAGATGCTTCCATCCAGGTGTACTTCATGATACAAATAAGGCATTCACATGCACAAACACACTTATCACGCCCAGTTGATTTTGATTTGGGATGATTTGGGAAGTAGCAAGGTGTGTGCACATTTGAGAGTTCAGTTCAGTGGCACTGGTGTACAGAAGGGAAAGAAGAGGTGTGGTCAGTTGAATTTTCCTACATATTCCCAACCAGCAAAAGAGTGAATTAGTGGTGTACAATGGTACAGGCGTTGACCCTACAGTGAGAGGGTCCGATGGCTCTGTTATGCTTTGGGTATCATTTTCCTTGGTTTAGGTCTATTTGTTTCCTCAGAGGAAAAGGTCGCTGCATGTCAATACAAATTTATTATGAATGATTATCTTTTTTTCCTACGATAATATATTTCTACCCTGACGAGAGTTATCTCTTTCAGGAGGACAATGCCACCCATGCACATTGCACGAGGGGTCACATTGTGGTTTGATGAGTATTAAAATTATGCTGATGAATGTGCTGTGGGCTTTGCAATGGTTAGATCTCAACACAACTGAACAGCTATGGGAGATTTTGGACCATTGTTTTAAACCTCTATTGATAACATACTGTTTCATTGCTCCAGTGGAGTTATAAAGACTTGTTGTCAGGGTACATCTTCTGGACCCAAGGAGCGGACCAACACGAAATGTAAATATCTAAAAGCTTTTAATGAGAAGACTTACACAGCATACCTTAAGGATCGGCATGCAGGAGAACATCCAACAAGATGACTTACACTACGGAACACAAAGCTTGTGACACTTGTAGAATCTATGTCAAGGTGTGATGAAGATGTTCTGGCAGCTTACTATGACAATTTAGATTGGTTACTGTCAGTTAAGATGTAGTTGGAAGCTGGACTGAATTCAGGCTTTAAAATCAAACTGTAATAACTTGTTCTCACACTGACTGAGAACAACATTATCACAGTTGCACAGCTGGTGAAGTGGTGATACTGATTATTGCATTTATCAGCACCTTCAGCAAAGCACCTACTGCTTGCTCGAAGTGAGCACAGGCCAGAACTAAAAATAAAGATATCCTGTAAAAACAGAGCTAGTGAAAATAGCAAAGCCTGCAAATCAAAAAGAAAAGAAGGAAAAGATTTGCGCCATCACTCATCATCTCTTCTCATCTCAAGTCTCATCTTTGAAAGTCAGTGCCACTCACTCTGGTGGTTCCTTTTGTGCATTCTGGCTTTACCACGAGTGATTTATCTTTCTTTTTCCAAGGATCTTCACTTGATTTTTAGTTCCTGTAGATGGGACTCTTTTCTTTGTTACTCACACTATTAGCTATAACAGGTTTTGTTCTTTTATTGCAATCTTTTGAAAATTAACAGCTTTTGATCACTTTACAAACAGTACACATCAAAATAATAAGAACGCAAGAATAGTATGTTCACTATTTTGGTAGCCAAAAGTACCCCAAAATACACACGCTGTTACATTTCAAACATATCTTATGAACACAACTTTAATACACAACATAAAAACACACAGTTAGTTTTACTGCTTCTGAATACATACAAGAAAATACATCTTTTCAACTTTTTAAAACTGGAACTTTTGTTTAAATCCCCTCTGCAGTTATCCACAGCCACTGGTGGAGGCTGATTTCAAAGCAGTGCATTAAAATAATTAATTCTCAGTCTTAGCTCATTGTATGATCTTCCTCACAATGTCTGTCATTAAATTCACATGGAAACGATTCTTTGAATGCAGAGCACAGAAAATGTGAACAAATATCAAAAACACACATTAGCTTGGCTGAATTAAAACAGATTCTCTAGCATGGCAGATAAGAAGACGTTGCTTCATTCACTTAATGTTTATCATATATATATATATATATATATATATATAAATATATATATATATATATAGCCTCTTTGTATTGGGTGTTAGTGAGGATTCTGACTGGAGCAAATCCAAGTTTATTCAAGATTCATACTTGTAATGGCAGGATGCTCAGTCTCTCTCTCTCTGTCACTTCCTCAACTCTCTCTTTCTGTCTCTTTCGCTCTATGAATCTGTGTTTTGCTGTCCATACCTGTCCAAACACAAGTGGTGTATTCCTCTCCTATTCTCTCAGGAATGACAGGGTCAGAGAAAACAGAGAATGGCATCATGGTCTGATCCGCTCTGTCTAAATAACCCAGTTAAATTCCAGTCTCCCTCAAACAACAGGTCGGGAGAACAGCTTCAGTCAATAATCTAATTTATCTGCTCAGTCATCAGGGAAACAAATCAGCTCTACTTTATATCATGTTAGCTGTCAGACTTTTAATGTGAAAAATATCACTAAACCAGTGTTGAGTGTCATTCACTTGCTCTCCTTTCTTCTCCCACTCTGAGTAAAACTGAATGCTCTGCAAGGGGAAATGTAACATGGCAGCCGGGGGAAGCTGTGACATCAAAGTAAATGCTGTGGAGCTTGAAAACACACATCGACTGTTTCTGAGTTCTGTGAGTTTAATGTTGCTGTATGTACAACTGTAAGTCTTCTCCCTCGAACTCAAAGTCAACCTATTAATGCTGAAATAGAGGAGTGGAAGGGGCCCTTTACACAATAATTAGCCTAATGAATCATTTCCAATGCGGTTGACCCACAATGCACATATGTCACGTTTGTCAATACATTAGTATTCACAACACAAAATCAACCATCTTTTTCTCTTTACTGTGTCTCAGATCCTGTCCTAGACTAATTATCGTACTGTCAAAGCTATTTTGTTGCACTAAGCTCAGTGGATCAATGAAATTCCATTTGAGCATCTGTTGCCCACAACAACCACTCCTAAAGGAAGGCCCTAATAGCAATTTACTGTTGTCCTCTCACAAGGACACATCTCTTTGTTTCAGAATAATACACATTTAGTAATCAGCGCTAAATAAACCATTAATCCTCTCAGGACTTTCTTCTATGTACAAAATCAGGCATTGTGCACGTAGACTGCATTCAAATAAGAGATGATAATTGACTTTAGCATGTGTGTGTAATAGTGAAAAATGATGATGTCCGTGTCCTATTTTGCTTTTTGTTCCCTCACCCATATTGTATTGTTGAATATAATTAGCTAAAATGAACTCACAATGCAGCTCAGACAATATAAATGACGTGTCTGTGTTTCTTTGTTTTTGTAGGTGTGTGTTTGTGATGCATGAAAGAATATCAATAAACTCAACACATCATCTCAACACATCTCCTCCTGTGCGTCTTTCTTGCAAACAGCAGCTTTCTCTCAATCCGTGGACCATAAATGGGACATGATGTTATTTTATGTTTGAATTTTTGTATATCTTCCTGTAGGGTGCTTCTGCTGCACCCATGCAGCTCCACCGACATCCTACACCTACATTTATTATCACACTATGGATATCTGCTGTGACAGATAGTCCAGTGATCTTCCCCTCTATTTCATGTCATATGGAGTGAATAAACAGATTAAATGAAGCCATGCATCCATGCAAACTAACACACACATGAATGGATAAACATGCAGAAACATGCAGATTACTCAGATTACTCTACGTTTACACAGAAATACAGACAGTACCATATACACAGTAAACCAGGTATAATTTGCCTTGTTTTATAACACATATCAATTATAGGTTATCACCATATCACAAATGGAAGTATTATTCACAAAATGATGGAGTTTTTTTTTGTTAATCTCCTTCATCCAAATTGCAATTCTGTCCAAATGAAGTGATAAGTCTTTATTAAAAAGGAAATACACTTAGCCATTAAATAATTGTCAATCAGCTTTTGCTCACACAGACAAACCTAACTAATGGCTTACTCTTACACAAAGAAGTTATTAGTATTATTGCTGGACCAACAGCTTAACAAAAATCTACAAATGGAGTGTCAAACATAAATTTGATTTCCGTGCAAATCAGATGTAACACACACTATAAATAACTCACTGACATTGACAGTTGTCCCTTTTAGTCTTCTGTGTTGTAATACCAAGTGATGCAGGGAAGCTAGAAAATAAAAACTGGTTTCAGAGTATCTTTATTCGACACTGTTTTCAGCTCACAGCTGCATTTACAAGAAGCACTGCTAAATCTTTTATGGCAACACATCAAAGGGAATGATTATAGTACGATCTCTGGTGAGACCACAGTTACTCAGTCAGGCTTCTCGACCCCCAAGCAGGTATCTGCTATCTTCTGCTGCCACTGCCACTGCCACCACAATTATAGATTTCAATACATGTGCAACGCTGTGTGCAGTGGATTCCTGCTGAATGTTTTTAGGCTTATGGAAATACACTTTTGTTACCGAAAGACAAGTTGTCAGTTCAGGTGGAACTTCCGTTTTGGCCATTTGTGGTTGCTACTCATGTATTAGCCACAGCAGAGATAAATGAACCCATTCTTGTGCAAATCAAGCAAGGGGTTACATGTGTGCTCAGAACAAGTTCTGAAGGATTTTCACATTGTTAATACTGACCAGTATTACTAATGATTTATTCATCCCTAATGAGACTGACCTGATTACTCATCCATAGGCCGGCACTATAATCAGCACAGAGACAAGTAATCTGCAGTTTTGTTTACTGCATACCCCTTTTTGTAATTCAGCTGAAATGATATGAGCACTGAAATAATCAGAGGAAAGTAAAAGAGAGAGTGTAGAGATAAAATCAAGGCTTGAGTTGCACTTCATGTTTAAATTGGTCCTCGGCTGTGTGAGCTATATATCTTCTAATGTGTCTGACAGTCCATTTTCATCATAACAGTCTTGTCCCAGGAGGGATATAATGTCTGCCCTCCAGGCGATGTAAATGAAGAAAAATGTAAAGGCCTGGGCCAAGGCTCAGACTGTGGATGAAGTTAAACCTGATTGAAACTAATTGATGTATGGCCTCACTTCATCTCAAAGGATGAAACCCAGAAATGTCACGTTAGAATGTAATTACCGTTATTGCGGTCCCCTGTCTCATGTTTGAATATAGACTATTCAATATGGATATTTCTCACTCATAATGCAAAATAAATTCCTGCTGTAAGAATTTATCTAAAATGACTTAAAATCTATGGCTCAATCAACTCTTTGCATCTAAATTCTAATTCAATATTATAGTAATAGTAACTAGTACCTAGAGTATACTTCAGTTAGGGTCAAATAAAACTGGTTTTACTGTGGAGTACATACTGATAATTTTAAATGTTAAAGCCCTGAGATTATGATGAATAGGTAGGTTAATTTGAACTGGGCAATACACAGAAATTAATGTTAACAAATTTGAGCTGTGTCATATATGCCATGATTGGGGTCACAGATTAATTTATGACACTCTGTCAAGAGAGGGAATTAAATAGTCTCATAAAATGCACAAAGAGCACATTATGCTGATTACAAAAATTGAATATAATTACCAGACTTATTATATATGCTTATTTCTAATCTATATAATGAAGTTTTCTTCAATAGCCTCAAGAAAATGATTGATGAGAATATTACAGTGAGGTGGAATAATGTACATCATAGAAACAAATACCAAAGTTCAGGCAATACACTTCAGAGATTTATTCCCCATCCTAATCTATAATGCCTACTTTAAATGGGATTGAGGCCTATTATTTTTCAGGATTTGGCGCCCTCATGCGACTTTTATGGTAAACTGATATTACTGTAGTAAGAAACGTGATAAATATCCCAAATAAATAATTTCAACAACACAGTTACTCAGCGACAGGTGGAAAATGAACGCGTTATCTAATACAAATCAACAAACAGGAAGTAAATGAATATCACAAGATTCCGTACGTGGAAATAAACAGAAACCTGCCTGTCCTGTGGGGGGCGCTGTGACATAACACCTACAGACATTTAGAGAAGGACGAGGAGGAAGTTTGCTGGTAACGGAAGCGCGACTGTTGTTTATCCGGCAGTGAGCCTCCTCGTCGTTGAAGCAACGATGGCCAGCGCTGCAGCAAAACAAGGTCCTAAAATTGTTTCCAAAACATCTGCGGGAGGCGCCGGGGCGGCGGGGGCTGGCGGCGGGACCCCGATAATGCCCCTCGCCTCTCCGCTGATGGGGAAAAAGAAGAAGCCGTTTTTGGGGATGCCCGCGCCGCTGGGCTACGTCCCCGGTCTGGGCAGAGGGTAAGCTAACTTGGCTAGCTTGCTTGCTAGCTACCAATAGCGGTCTAGCTCGTAAGCTATGTGTGCTAGATAGTGGGTAGGAAACCAGCGGGCGTTGTAATACGCTTATGCTGGCAATTGAGCTGAGATGAAAGAAATCGTAACAACCCATATCAATTCATTAGACATAGCTTGTTTAATGAACATAGACAATAGCTCTGTAATACCTATGGTTACATTGATACGATATACTCAATGTCAAATAAATAAAACAAAAAATGGCAGGCACTCCTTTTAGAACGCTGATTCAAATTATTTCTGACTCCTCATACTGACATATTTAAGTGAAGTTGAATTCTGTTGTCAATTTACTTAAGATACAACTGAAAGTGCAAATAAACCAAACATCTGGGATTGTCATATTACTAATATTGGTAACTTGCTGGCAAACACAAGGCAGCATGATCTGACGTTAAATAGCCAACCATCAAAATCATCAGAACATTACTTAAAAGCATAGATAAACTTGTCAATTAATCTTCATCAGCTTGTTTTGCATTAAATTGAACGTCACAGTGGATGCTAATCTACCTATGGTACTTAAAGTCTACCTATGTTTGTGTGGGTAACAATTAAATAAGTTGCTCCTCTTTAGTGCTACTGGTTTCACCACCCGATCTGATATCGGTCCTGCTCGTGATGCCAATGATCCAGTGGATGACCGACATGCACCCCCAGGGAAGAGGACGGTTGGGGACCAAATGAAAAAGAACCAGGAGGAGGATGAAGAAGATCTGAACGACACAAACTATGATGAGGTGTCTATGATTGGACTATCTCTGGCTATTATTTGATGTTTATTTGTTGTAAGGTTGTATTTTTCAAAGACTTTATTGACTAGATGATGTCTTTATGATGGTTACATGATGTCTGGTCATTCTGTTCACACTATGATGCCTTCTTTTGTGTAGTTTAATGGATACGCAGGTAGCTTGTTCTCCAGTGGGCCCTATGAGAAGGATGATGAAGAAGCAGATGCTATATATGCAGCCCTGGACAAGAGGATGGATGAAAGACGTAAAGAAAGAAGGTTAGTAAAAAAAAGTGTCTATCTTCCCACTTGAGTTTTAGGAAACAAGGATATCCTTCCCAAGTATTACATTGTGTATTTGTGTGTGTGACATCCTGGTCACTTGATACTGCATGTGAGTGTCATTTTGAATGCTGATCTGCATATTTTCAGGGAGCTGAGAGAAAAGGAAGAAATCGAGAAATACCGTATGGAGCGACCCAAAATCCAGCAGCAGTTCTCAGATCTAAAGGTACAAAACTGCACACGCCCAACTATTACCTTTTTAGTTTCACCTGTGATCACATTGAATTTAACTCTACTGCCCCCTTCTTATACCTGTCTCCACGTGTCTCTTTGTTGAATCAAAAAAGGAAAGGGAAAGCCGCATACTGACACATCTTTTATAGCACATCCAGCCATCTTAGCACTTAAAACGAGGCTGGATTCTCCTATAATTAGACAGAAATTTCAACAACATTATTGAATTCATGTCTCTCTTTTATCCTTCCTTATTCTCTTATTTCCACCCCTTTACAGAGGAAGCTGGCAGAGGTTTCGGAGGAGGAGTGGCTGAGCATCCCTGAGGTGGGAGATGCCAGGAATAAGCGCCAGAGAAATCCCCGCTATGAGAAACTCACCCCTGTCCCCGACAGTTTCTTCTCCAAACACCTGCAGACTGGAGAGAACCATACCACTGTTGACCCTCTGCAAGGGGTCAGTATCACACATTCACATACTGTAGACATTCACATAAAAACACACATCACTAACAGCATGTGATGTAGTTTCAGCCTGCACCAGCAGGAGTCAGGATATCTCACTACAATTAATGCAGTTTGCAAATACTAGATATGTAATCTCGGTGGACCTCCCTGCATACTTGGGTTCATGATGATCTTTTTGATTAATACTGTCATTAAGAATGAGTATAAGTTTCTTTTAAATGGTTGTAAAAGAAGCACAAACAATCTAACTGTAAACAGACACCTATTTCTGCTGATATTGGTAGCATGATCTCTCCTGGTACTTAAAATAAGCAAGGCAACATGATTCATTGTGCATGAAAGCTGTATGCATTATACAGTACTTAAAGTGAAAACAAATGGAAACAGCCCATTGATGAAAAGTTGTCAGCTTTTTCCATGTACATATTGCATTTTCATTATCCTTGAAAATACTCTGTGGTAATGTAGTTTATATTATAACTAAATAAATGATCCCCGTGAATCCTCTATGCAGTACAGTTCAGTCCTTCGGCATAGGAGAGTCTTGTTCACACAAGGAATTTTTGCAGGTATCATTTACAGTGGTGAGAAAAGTGTCATATGATACAGGCCTATGTTTCATGTTTCCACCGTGCAGTCAACAAAATATACAAGGAGTATAATGCTTCTCTCCATTATCATTGTTTTTTATCTCCACTAGTTGGGAGGTCTGAACACACCGTACCCAGGAAGCATGACCCCCGGCCTGATGACACCAGGGACAGGAGAGCTGGACATGAGGAAAATCGGTCAGGCCAGGAACACACTCATGGATATGAGGCTCAGCCAGGTAACTAATGATCATCCTTTAGCCCGTTCTGTCATTCACACTCCGTTGTCATTATCCCGACACACGGGATTTACAGTTTTGTCTTACCTGTGTCTGTCTATCTTCAGGTGTCTGACTCAGTGAGCGGACAGACGGTGGTGGATCCTAAGGGTTACCTGACAGATCTCAACTCCATGATCCCCACGCATGGAGGAGACATCAGGTAGAGACAGACTGACGACACAATAAGTTTTTAGGGTATATTTGTGTCTAGTAAGTTGTGTGCAGTTCTGATGGTTTGTCTTTGGATCCGCATGTCCAGCGACATCAAGAAGGCTCGTCTGCTACTGAAATCAGTGAGGGAAACCAATCCGCATCACCCGCCTGCCTGGATTGCCTCCGCCAGGCTGGAGGAGGTGACCGGCAAACTGCAGGTGGCGAGGAACCTGATAATGAAAGGCACAGAGATGTGTGTAAAGGTAAAGGATGATGGACACACATATATTACATCTTTTAAGCATATGTGCAAATAGATATGTCGTTAGCTCAGTCAGACCACAGGCATGACCACAGTTTGTTTATTTGTTTGTTATTGCTTGGTGTTATACACTTGTGTTTTGAGGAAGAAGCCAACTAAATCTATAACATCAATGAGAAACAACAGACCTTTCAGTCTGCTTTGCCATCTGTTTAGTTAAATGACAGAATACAAAGTTGTAATGCGGTCCTAGCCCCATCCTCTTGATATAAGCATTCCTCTCTGCCCACCAGAGTGAGGATGTGTGGCTGGAGGCAGCCAGGCTCCAGCCCGGTGACACAGCCAAAGCCGTTGTAGCCCAGGCTGTCCGCCACCTGCCGCAGTCCGTCCGCATCTACATCAGAGCTGCAGAGCTGGAGACAGACGTCAGGGCCAAGAAACGAGTCCTCAGGAAGGGTAAGGCTCTCAGATAATATCCATTGTAACAGTAAATGGAAAAAAAACAATACAACGTTGTCTTGAAGTAATGCTTTTAACTTGTTTTTCTCTTATGTGTATATATTTAGTCACATTGTCAGAAAGCCAAGTTGTTTCGACAACACATGTTGCTGTTATGTTGTTTTTGGGAGAGTTTTGTGTGCTTTCTCAGCGGTGCATACGTGAATATGTTTGTCACGATTTCCCTGCCAAAAGGAAGACACTAATTTCTGTTGGGCGGGGGGTGGAATCAAGATCAGTCTCCATCTGTCCACTGTCTCGTAAAACATCCCACACAGAACTGCTCGGTCCCTGCACAAATATGATTCCATCAAAGATTTTATAATGATTTCATAAGTCTTACATTTGGCAGCTGTGATTCTTGCTTCTCGTCAAGGCCAGACACCCTATTTGAACCATCATGTCAATGCCCTAACACACACACACACACACACACACACACACACACACCAATATTTCCCAGCAGCATACTCCACTGACAGAGATGGATGAGGACCTTCCTCTGTGTAAGAGTCTATTCGCCTCTACATGTTCAGTTGCCTCTGCTCTACTTCTCTCCATTACACACACACACACACACACACACACACACACAAACACTCTGCCTTCCCACTCTACGCTATTGAACTTGACAACTTTTGCAGGATACTTGTTTGCTTTGATTGCTTGTGTGTTCGCTGGAGTCTGTAGAGTCTGGATTTCCTTTTTGCCACTTTATATGACGTGCCAGTGTAAACACAGTTAGATCAGTTTCACTTCAGCACTAAAATATGTTGTCATTATTGTGCCAGAATCGCCAAGTTGTTAAACAGAGACCCTGTAACGATTTGTTTGTCAATGAAATGACTTAAGAGTTGTGTAATTGTTGTTATCCATGTAGCCCTGGAGAATGTGTCAAAGTCCGTTCGACTGTGGAAGACAGCTGTTGAGCTGGAGGAGCCAGAGGATGCCAGGATCATGCTCAGCAGAGCTGTGGAGTGTTGCCCTACCAGTGTGGAGGTACGCTTGGTGCATGCTCCCCCCCCAAATTAAACATTACGTATTAGATTAACAGGATGCCACACACTGCAGTGCAACATATGAACCATTGCACATCCCCCCCTCTATTAATTTATTTATATCTGTCTATCCTTTCTAGCTGTGGCTGGCACTGGCTCGGTTAGAGACATACGAGAACGCCCGGCGTGTCCTGAACAAGGCTCGAGAGAACATCCCAACCGATCGCCACATCTGGATCACTGCTGCCAAGTTGGAGGAGGCCAATGGCAACACTCAGATGGTGGAGAAGATCATTGACAGAGCCATCACTTCTCTGCGCGCCAACGGTGTGGAGATCAACAGAGAGCAGTGGATTCAGGTGTGTTCCTGCTGCTTTGCGGTTTCTTTGACATCATTGAGATGGAGACAGTAGGGTGTCCTGCAGCTGTTCATATCAGAGGGAAACGTCCTCCACTGAATAAATAACTGAGTTAACTAAGGTTGTAAGAGATTAATATACTTTAATTCTAAGAAATCTTCAAGGTTAAAGAGGGCAGATGTATTATTTTAATCAGCAAAGGCCTTATTTTAAATAAGTAACAGCATTGTTTTGATTAGATTGCATTATATCGAGAGGTGTTTCTAATATACTGGTCCAACTATATGTAAATAGTTCATTATAGCTTTTTCTATCTCTGTCAAAGTATGTGGTTGATGTGGCAGGTTTATCGAGGCAATTTGCCAGCACACTCACGCTAACACTAACAACAGATGATCTTTAAAATGATCAAAATTTTTACTCTCACAGTTTTTAAGTTATTGGATTTATTCAAAGTTATTCCTTTCATGCTGTAACTATCAGTAATGTAACACTGGAGTAAATCCAGCCTAGTTTCAGTTATGATCAGATGATGAAACAACGTTGTTGTTTTTTTTCAATCTACATCACAAACACTACATATTTGAATAAATGTGTTTTAAACGTAAAAAAAATGAATGACTGCCCTTTAAACCTTGGTGTTGAAGGAGTAGAGAGTAGAGTAGTGCCATGTGTTTGACGGCTTTGAGCTTTGATAGCATGCCAGCATACTTTGGCAAAGCTGCCCTCTGCTATTTCGTTGGGGTGCAACAGAGTACATGTCAGCATCGTGGCTGACATTTAGTTTAGTGCAGTTCATAGTTGTTTTGCAATCATGCGCCTAGGCTGCAGTCCTTTTTCAAATAGTTTTCTTTTCCTTGCCTAACTTGGCTTTTTCTAGGTTCATTTAGAAGATATTCTTCTCTGACAATTTGTGTGTTTATTTTTTTTTTATTTGAATGGCTCTACCATTTCTCTGAATTTGTTGACTACTATACTAATGGTGTCAGTATTTCATGCCTCCACTCTTGCCTTCTCTGTGCGTTACCACCCATGTCTCTTTCCTCCTAAATGTTTCTTCTTGTTCTGTAGGATGCAGAGGAGTGTGACAAAGCGGGTAGTGTTGTTACCTGCCAGGCCGTGATCAGGGCAGTCATAGGCATTGGCATTGAGGAGGAGGACCGCAAACACACCTGGATGGAGGATGCAGATAGTGTGAGTAGCGTTTTATTTTAGTTGACACAGGCCACGTTCACACCAAGAGTGATCATTCACACACTCATTTGCTGTCAGGGTTTGACTTAATTGAGATGCTTGTCTTTTGTGTTTCAGTGTGTGGCCCATGGAGCGCTGGAGTGCGCCAGGGCCATCTATGCCCATGCTCTGCAGGTGTTCCCCAGTAAAAAAAGTGTCTGGCTTCGAGCTGCCTACTTTGAGAAAAATAACGGCACCAGGTGACCAGATTTGGTTTCTAAACGTAGGAAACTGTAGTAAACACCATGTTTATTTGTTAATGTTTGAATTAATCATTTTCTTTAGAGGGTGTCTTTAACATTCTGTGTTTCTTCCTTCTTCTTTCTTTACTTCTCAATGTCTCTCATTGCATCTCTCAGGGAGTCTTTGGAGGCCCTGCTCCAAAGGGCCGTGGCTCACTGTCCCAAAGCAGAGGTTCTGTGGCTAATGGGGGCAAAGTCCAAGTGGCTGGCTGAGGATGTTCCTGCAGCTAGAAGTATCCTCGCTCTGGCCTTCCAGGTGACGATGAGGTTATGCAGTCTTTGACTTGTTTGCGTAGTGTCCATATGAGACTGTGTAACGCTGTTTCCCCCTCTCCTGTTTGCCCTGTTCCTCTTGTTTTTCTTTTCCTCTCTAGGCTAACCCGAACAGTGAAGAGATCTGGCTGGCTGCTGTCAAGCTGGAGTCTGAGAATAATGAGTATGAAAGAGCCCGTCGACTGCTGGCCAAGGCCCGCAGCAGTGCCCCAACAGCCAGGGTGAGTGTGTGAGTAAGAAAATGGAAAAGTGGAAAAAGATCTGCTGGATAAAAATCTCCCAATTTAAGTTTTAATACAGTGTTTTATCAATAAAACTATCTCCAGTGTATTATCATCTGGTATTTGTTAGATTGAAAAGGGTTAATGATAAAAAAAAGTGCTTTCCTTAGAGCAGGGGTTCCAAAACTTTGTTTCTTAAAATTTGGTTTCTCCCCAGCACCCAAACTTACAAAACTACATTATGAATTGTCATAACATCTACATTTATTAGAAATGTGATTATTCTGGATTTTTTCTGGATTCTGTTTCCAACAGGGTTTCATGAGATCCTGGGGGCATGCCCCCCAGAAGGTTTTTTATTTTAATTTTACAGTTACACTCACTGTAAATAGAAGATGGCAGTAACACTACTTGCACTCTATCAAATATCTGCCACTTGCAAGATATAAGATAGATAGATAGATAGATAGATACTTTATTAATCTTCAAGAGAAATTCACATTTACGTTTTTTTAAATTAACGTTTCCTATTTTCTTATCTAGGCTAGCTAGTTAACCAGTTACCTCAAGCCATAGATATAAAACGGTAGATGTGACATTTAATTATAACTTCCCACCCCAGAATGGAACCATATGAACCAGTTTTAAACTTGCTGTAATTGGAACCTGTGGTGAAAGAGGCTTGTGTCTTTTTAATCCTTGGATCTTTTTACCAGTGCACCAATACTGCTTCTTATTCACAGTAATGTCGGTCTGTGCCTGTCTAGAATGAACCACAAAAAACTAAGTTTCTGACAGAAATGTGCAAGAGAACAAATCATGCTTTCATGAAGAATTGTGCACTTACATTGCAGATAATGATTTTATTTTTTCAATTTTGTCTAAACATAATATGTAAGATCTGTCTTTGGTACTCTGAATGGCTAATATATAACATTAAGCCAACGACTGTAAACTTTCCTGCTTTTTGGTCCTTTGCCAATCACATGCCTAATTTACCACCAGTAATAAAGAACACAACAAACCATGAATTCCATGACTGAGACAGAGGTAGATGACAGATGTTATCATTCAAAATCACCACCACATTAGGCACGCACACACAGAATTTCTTGCATTTGTCCAGCATGGAAGCTGACACGAATACACGCTAACTAGGTTAATACAAACGTAACACATACATTACTGAATCTTCCACCGTCAAAACAATGTTGAATAAATGTTCTTTGTTGCCTAATTCACATAAGGAACGAGCCCACGAGTCAATCTCGGCTAGCAACAATAACGTCGGCAATCGCAGCGACACTCAACGTTACCTGTCAGAGAGCGCGAACACGTTTTCAGGTTCAGGTTCGCAGGAAGGGATTGGGGGGTAAATAGCCCCACACAGCATCTCAGCTGAACAGACCAGAGTAGCAAAAAAAAGTAGTTACTGGATGTAACTCCACTTCTATGAGTATGTGCATAGCACGCGGCATTTCAGCTGAACGGACCAGCGTTTGAATTCACATATCATAGCATTGTCGGGCATTTCACACTGCCAATTGGCGACCCAATAAAACTGGGACACGGACCCTAAGTTTGGGAAAGACTTAGAGGATTGATGGAACAAACACACATTTGCCTAACTTTTTTTGGCTGTTCATTTGTACAGGGGAAGATTGCTTGTGTATTTAAACTGTCCTGTCCTTTTTCACTTCTGTAACCCTGTGTACCAGTACAGACAGTTTGTTTTTCATTATGTAACGTTGGTATGAATAGAGCTCTGACCCATGTTTTAGGGGTGGCTTGATTATCAGATTGTATTCACTGCTTTAAAGCCTGTGTTTACTAGTGTGTTAATAGCGCATTGTACTTGAGTATCTTCTACAAACATGCTGTCTTTCTCAGGTTCAGGCTTGCCAGGTTTCTACACCTCAAAACACTCAGCACTACTCAGTTTGACAGATGCTTTCAGCAGAGCTCTTAAACTATCACTCTCTCTATCAAGTGACCTGGCTACACTCCCTTTAGTTAACTGTATTGTATTTGCTGACAGATAAGACAACGAGAGCCTGCTTTAATGTTGGCTGAATTGATTGTGGTGTCAGATAAAACAACTACATGGTGTTAATGAAGCTGTTTAGCATTTAGGCTATGCCCTAGGAAGGTGGCATTTGATGCACTTGAAAGCTGGTAATCAGAATCAGAATCAGCTTTATTGGCCAGGTATGTGTACATACTAGGAATTTGACCCCGGTATTTATCTCACTCTCAATATACATACATGCTGTAGACAAACAATGGGCAAGAATAAAGTGCAATAAGAGCAGAGTGCAAGGAATAAATATAGCTATGATAAAACTATGGTATTGGTGTGTAAATTGGGGCTAAAATAAAAGTATTTCAAATGATTTTTCAACAATGTTAATATATATCAAGCCCAGGGGGATTTGAAAGTGAAGTTCATGGCTCCTGTTTATACAAACTTCCTGGCTGAAAATCATGTTTGTATATTTATAATCTCTGCAGGTGTTTATGAAGTCGGTGAAGTTGGAGTGGGTGTTGGGAAACATAGAAGCTGCCCAGGAGTTGTGCACAGAGGCCCTGAAACACTATGAGGACTTCCCCAAGCTTTGGATGATGCGAGGCCAGATAGAAGAGCAGTGTGAAAACATGGATAAGGCCAGAGAGGCCTACAACCAAGGGGTGAGCGGGGGAAGTGTTCGGGTCAAGGGTTTGCTTAGGTGTTGTAAGCACAAAGGAAAGGGAATTGTGATCATATTTGTTTTTGATGAACACTAAAAAGTGGTCCATGACTTGCTGTCTGCTGTAGTTGAAAAAGTGTCCCCACTCGGGAGCCCTGTGGTTGCTGCTGTCTCGTCTTGAAGAGAGAGTGGGACAGCTGACCAGAGCCAGAGCAATCCTGGAGAAGGCCCGACTCAAGAACCCCCAGACCCCTGAGCTTTGGTAAGTAAATTAGGACTGCAACAACGGATCTATAAAATTCGAGGACAAAAATATTTGGCACGCTGTGTCGCGGAGCTGGCTACGTCAACCCAAACATTTGTAAAATGGCAGACACAGAGAAAAGCACGGAGAAAACTGTAAGACCAAAATCTTCCACAGCGTCGGAGCACGTCACTTTAAATAACAGCGGGAAAATGTGTAATCTGCGGCAAACTGTGTAAAAGTTAACTTTCAAGGAACGGTAGCACCACAGTAACGCGTGAACATCTCAAAAGTCAACACGTTGGAGCCGTAATGGACGAAGGGGGCTCAACAGCAGGGTCATCTTAATTAAACGACCCACGGCAGGTATTGCGTTTTCTCACAGCAGCTTCTCGTTTATCTAATACCCGCTGTTTGTTCTGCCTGTTGTTAAAGCTGTTTGATGTAGCAACGCCTGTTAACACTTTGTTTGTGATTTGCATTTTAATGTTTTCTAAGTTCTTATTTATAACAGTTCAGGTCCATTCAAGCAACCTAAAAAAATATTTTTTATGCAAATCAAACATATCTTTATCTACATGTTGTATAGCCACCATTAGGTTGTTTTTATGTGTTGTTGATCGTGTCAATTTGGAAGAACTTTTTATCTAATCGACAGATTAATCGATTATCAAAATGAGTCAGCCCTAGAGTAAGTACACAACAGAAAACCTGTGGTCAGCCGCTTGAATGCAAATCAGGACGCTGCCTGAGGAAGAGCTTAAATTCAAATGTGTCGCCTGTTTAGAGGTTGCATTAATCAAATGAACTTTTTTTTTTAAAGCTAGTTTTCTTTGAGCGCTGAGCAAATAAAAATATTAACATTGGATTTTAGTTTTGGATCTTTAGAAACACTTTCACTACACTCATATTGTTTTGTTTGTAAAATCATGATTTATTTGCTTTCCAAAACTAGACAACATGTGCTAAATGTGCTTTTAACACATTTATTTAAAAATAAACTAAAAATGTTTTTCATATACAGCACAGAAACCCAAACTGAGATTGATTTGAAATTTAAAAAGTGAAATTATCCCAACCACCACTCAGAAATGATAAGATAAAACTGACAAATGACGTGTATGTCGTCATGTTAATTAGGTTGGAGTCCGTCAGGCTGGAGTTCCGCGCTGGACTGAAGAACATCTCCAACACACTGATGGCTAAAGCCCTGCAGGAGTGCCCCAATTCAGGTGAGAATATATTTCTGCTGTTGGGGGAAATCCTTTTCTAAATGTCTTCTTTTTTTTTATTTTAAAGACAATGGGTTTTGAAAAGGCCTAACAGCAGGACTAAGCATTTTCTCGACCTATACAGTAAACAGAATGTCTGCAGGTCCCTTTTAAATGTCTCGAAATTAAGTCATTGTATCAGGCCTCAGATGTCATCAAATTACTTTTTTAAATTCCAATTTTTTCGTCTTAATTGCAATATTAACCTTGTTTTTCGCTGAATTGGCTGTTATCCAGGTAATATTTACAACTGTGTAGACCCCAATATACTTTCATTACACCTGAAACAACCACCTGATGGGGAAAAATGCATGTTCTACATAAACCTGACTGCCATTTATTTACTTGGCATACTCAAGTTTATAAGACAACAGATACAGTACCTGCTTTCTGTTCAAGTATATTGGAACGGATTCCAAACTAATTTCCAGAACAAAATCATGTGTTTCGATGGGAATGTTTCTATTGTCAGTGACCGTTTTCTTATTGTCCGGGTTGCAGATTGGACAAAAGTACACAATTATTATTATTATATTATATTATTATTTTTTTATGTGTGTGTCCGTGTCCAAATTCTCTATTTCATCCCACTCGTCTTTCTGTCCTACAAGGTATCCTGTGGGCTGAGGCAGTGTTTTTGGAGGCCAGGCCCCAGAGGAAGACTAAAAGCGTGGATGCTTTGAAGAAGTGTGAACATGATCCCCATGTCTTGCTCGCTGTGGCCAAGTATGACTGCATTTTTCCACTCTCCTTCTCACTATTAAGCTCTGCTCTTAATGCAAATCTTGATCATATAATATGTTCTCTTTTACAGTGCATATTTTCTTTAGGTATTCAGCAAACCTTTTTGGCATGATACTTTAATTTGTATGCATTTCAAATCTTGTGCACACGTTTTAGGTTGTTCTGGAGTGAGCGCAAGATTACCAAAGCCAGAGAGTGGTTCCTGAGGACAGTAAAGATTGAGCCAGATCTGGGAGATGCTTGGGCTCTCTTCTACAAGTTTGAGCTGCAGCATGGCACAGAGGTAAGGATTTTATTATGGTCTTATCCAGGTATAAAACTTTGTGTGTGTGTCAGTGGTCACGTTCACATTGGAATGAGTCCAATGTCAAGTTCACATGGGTCACTTTTAACAGAGAATGATCCTGCAGTCAGATCATTTATCAGTAAGAGCTATGATTGGACTGGACATCTAATGTTCTCATTGTATCGTTTACCACTAAAACAAGGGTGCAACATTAAAAGCTGTTGTGGTCAAAAGACAAAACTAGTATTTAGGACGAGGAGTTCATCCAGACATAATCTTTAAGCAACAAACTTTCTATCTAGCCTGTTTTCTTCTATTGTTTTAGACATTTTATTTCAAATTACTTTTACTATGGTTTCAGACAATGTGTATGTGGGAGTGAAGATGCTCTGAAAAATACTTATGTTTTGTCATTCTAACCTATTTTGAACCACACATAATTGCTTTTACTCATTCATAAAAATGGTAGTCATGACCAAAATAACATGCACGCGTTGTGTTACGGGTGTCTAACCTCGCTGTTGTGCGTACATCAGGAGCAACAGGAAGAGGTGCGAAAGCGCTGTGAGAATGCGGAGCCCCGCCATGGAGAGCTGTGGTGCTCCGAGTCCAAACACGTCCTCAACTGGCAGAAGAAGACAGGAGAGATCTTAGCAGAGGTAGCCAGCAAGATCAAGAACACGTTCTGAGACTGGGGAAATTTGGACTGAAAACACCCGGAGGACTCTGGCAGCCATCAGTCAAGCAGGAAACAGCTATGGACATGCTCGACTTCTGTCGGATACCAGGACTTGCCCATCCGCGGCAGATACACACACAAACCCTTACCTTTTTCATGTTCAGTGTTTTACAAAATTGGATCACAGTTTGTGTACTTATCAACAGAAAATGATCTTAAGTGAAAACAAATCCATTAATTTTAATTTGAGTACCAACATAAAAGTCAAAATCACTCATTACCCACTCGAAGTGAATACGTTGTAGGAACAGTAGTGGTAGGTTTTTGTGGATTGGTGTGTGGTCTTTCTGGTAGCATGAGGACTGTCGCTGAACTGCAGTTTCCAAGTTTTCTCAGATGGACTGAGGTCTGGACTCAGCCCCTCCAGGACATTCATATTGTTGTTTTTAAGCCGTTCCTGCGTAGCTTTGGCTTCATGTTTGAGTTATTTTTCTTGATGGGAAGTAAACCTTAAAAGTCTGCTTGCAGACTGCTGCAGGTTGTCCTCTGAGATTTCATTTTACTTTACTACAGTAATTTTACCCTCTTCCTTCAAAAGCCTTCCAGATCCTGCTACAGAGAATATTGTTTTGCTTACCACCAAAATAAAGTTTAGTGTGACGGTCAAAATGTTTCAATTTGGTTTTATTAGACCTTAGAACCATTCTTCCACTTTGTTTCAGGCTTCTGGCAAACACCAGCCTACACTTACACAAGGCTTTTTTTCAACAGTTTGCTTCACCTTGCAACACTGCCATGAAGCTGCACCCGGTGAATCGCCCAGGCAACCGTTGTTGTTTGAATAATTCTCTGAATAGCTAAAGAGAAACACACCCTGAAGTGCTGGCTTAATTCATGACTCTATAAATCAGCTTTAATTTCATCCGCTCACAATTTTCAAGTGGTGTCAGAGAAGGTGCTGCACCTTTTGTTGTTCGGACCCAGCCATTACCACCCATGTTCAATACATGTGTTTACTGTTTTGCCATGCTGTTGGTGCATTTGGAAGTTTCTGCACAAGCTCTCGATACATAAGCTGTTTGCCTGTTCTGTGTGCCAAATTGAAATGGATGGAAAACCATGCTGAACCGGCACTTTACCTGGCAGGGTTTGGAGCGCATCCACTTATCACACAGGTGATCTCATTGCAACATATTACTGGAATTCTGATCATTATTGGTTACACTAGTAATGATGTAAGTGTGTCACGGTAAAGGGGATTAAAACGTGGAGGCCATCAGTTATTTTGTTTTATATTTGTACTACATGAGTTTGTTTTCACATTGACAGAAGTCTCATTTTTCTGCTGATTAGTGTCAAAATTATGATTTCAGCCATTGTAGTAAAATCAACATGAAAAAGTAAGAGATACATACACAAAACACAGGTTGATAACTCCTTTACAATATATTTGGACTGAGGTATCAGGTGATCAGATGTTATTGTGAAATTGTCTTTGTTTATGTGAACACGTAAGAGGTCCAGATTTGGCTATGCCTGTTTAGCAGTGTATATAACTCCGTGTCAGAGACCGTTACAGGATTTCTCATGTAGAAATGAAAATGTTTTTTTTACGTAGCTTGCTTGAATTATGTTTGAATGCTTCGCAGCCATCCAATAAACAAACAGCATTTGTAATTGTTGTTGCGCCATTCCCTGTTTTTGCCAAACGAGTCGTATTCTAAAATGTTCCGTTGTTATTTGAATGTCAAATATAATTATGAGTGCATAGTAAGTTTCTTTGTCAGATGTGTTTTCCCACACATTTCAATCCAGGAGTTGTACGTGCACCAATCCTCCAATGTATTTCCCATGCATGGTCAGCACTTGGGTTTTTCTGTGTGGGATTTCATTAACCCTAACCGGTTTGGATCACTGCATTACGCGGGGCACATTTTCTGTAGCGCTCACTGTAGTTTAGGGGCTCCATCCGTACTTAAGCCACCCACTGTGAAAATGTGCCCACACGGCGCTCCGCAATAAAAGAAATCCACCAAATTACAGCCGCTCTTCACACCGCTCCTCCTCGGTATCACGTCTTTCCAGCGAAACCGAAAGGATGAAGGCAGATGATTGATTGCAGACGTTTTCCTCGACTTGATCGGACTGGAGTTTGGTGAAATCCTAAACTCCGCGTCAGCGATCCATGACGGGGAAGGAAATTGGAGCAGCAGTGACTTCGGTGATGTTGGAAACCACGGAGCACCACATCGGAAGTCTACCCGCCACCGTGTTGATCTATCCATCAGAGGGAGTGTAAAACTACTGGGGGAAAAAAATGATTTGGAGACAATGAACGAAGCCGGGAGAGGGTAATTTCTTGGATCTCCCTGCTACTGATGGAGATGGCTTTGCTCGTCTGAGGATCCTGCAGTAGAACATGATAAATGGTACGTGCGCTTTTAACGTCTGGTGCGTATTTACGCAACAGATAAGCTGATATAGAAATGTGTTGCAAGTTGCGCCGCTGACGATAAAGTGTTCACAGCTGTAGCATTCGCATGTGGCGCAAACTGCAGAATGCGGACGCATGTGCATGTGCGTCCGAGTCTGAGCCAATGATTTATGGTGCTTTTTTCCCCATTGGTAATCTACAGTGGACTTTTTCTCTCTTTCATAGTGTCTGACCGGAACTCAGCTCCGCAGTGTCCTGGTGGTTCTCCTGTTGGCCAACTCTTGTGGTAAACGTAGATGTAACTATAAAGAAATCCTGGGCTCCTACAGAGAGGTCGTCTTCGTTGAGCTGCAGAATCTGGTATGAGAACAGCTGTTGCTATGCCTTTGCTATTATGTGCGCTTCATGTGTGACTTTGATAGAGACATTTCATTGAACTATAGCCTAGCCTATATATTCGCTTCATTAACCAGCCTGGTCTACATGGCAGTGTAATCTAGTCCGTTCCAGCTGTAATTGTGGGAGCAATGTTTGAATGTCCTGTGATTTATTTCTTTTTAATGACAGGGCTTTTTATTTTATTTTACTAAATCCATATTTGGTTGATCTCTTGCAGAATTTGACTGGCTCATTTAATACCTCCAAAGAGAGAGACCCCTGTCCCTCAGGAAAGGTAAATGGCACTACAATATGTGCAATTTCAGCACCATGGACAAGGTAATAACGACTCATACCAGTCTAATATGTCCTGATACTGTTATACTGTGGGTTTCACAAGAACCTTTCACACAAGTTGCCTGTGCAGCTGCCCCCCAAGGGAATTCTGATGTGTAACTTGTTCAATAGTACCATCAATCGATGAGCGAGATGGGCTGTTTTAAACCCTGTTTAATTCTGGTCACTTTTTTTGGCTACTGCTCCATGGCAGGTACGTCGCATCCTGTCTTCCATCTATGGTATGACACAGCAGACGCGGTGTCAGAGGGGTGGCAAGCAGCAGTCTGACCTGGAAAAGCCACTGGAGAAAATGGAGCAGCTCATCATTCACAACTGCAGCCCCGGTTATCTGGTGAGGAGAAGGACTCTAGAATCAGAAATAACTTGATTAACAGGAAACAATATGTTTTTTGGTAACGGAACTAACTCATTATACAGCCACAGATTTTCCACAAGGTTCCATACTAGGTCCTCTTTTATTTCTTATATACATTAATAATTTGCATTTGGTATCAAAAGAAGCACTCTTCATTTTATATGCTGATGACCCTAATATTTTTGTTTCAGGTAAAGATGAATATAGGTTTATAACCCATATTGACATTGTTCTAGACAAGGTGGATATATGTTTCAAATACAATACATTATCCCTTAATGTTAAAAAGAGTGCTCATATGATCTTCAAGCCAAACACCAGAGCATTATCAGATAATAATTACATGTTTTTTTTATAGCTAATAATACACTTGGATGTGTTTCTAATGTTAAGTTCTTAGGGCGCAATCTTTGATGGTTAGTTTAATTGGAAAAAACACATCTCTTTATGTCAAACAAAACTGCAAAAAAAGATTAGTATTTTATGGAGAGTAAGACATATCTTGTCAAGAAAAAACAACATTCTGGATTTATTTTACTCTATGATTTATCCTGTCATATCTTACGGCAACAGAGTATGGGCAAGTACATATCCATTCCATCTTTTTATACATATATTTATAAAAACATTTACATTTTTTATATAATATAAATTGTTAGAATGGTCACTAACACTAGCTGGAATGTCCATATTGCCCCATTATTGTAAACCCTGGAGTTGTTGAACACATTAGACATCAATAAACTTCACATAGGTACTTTTGTATTTCAATTTTTCTTAACAACTCACTCCCTATTTCCTTTCACAGTTGCCTTGTAACTAGGTCTCAAAGCCACTGTTATCACAAATGATCAGTTGATCTTTTTTTCATCCCACCTGTGCATTTTCTTATTTTCCTGAATATTGCTTTTCTTTTGTTTTATCTTATAATGCACAATTAAAGACAAAGACAAAAAGAGCCATACTTAAATGAATATATCAATTGCTTTTCAGTATTCACACTATAAATATGGACACAACAAACAAAACAACGAACAAAACACAGCAAAGAAAAGATATGACTCCCCTCCTCCTTGATACTGTATTAAAGCAGACTGAAAAGTCAACATGTTGCTGCATAATAAAACTCCATCTGGTTTTATTTTTAGGGGAAGAAAGCCTCTTGTTCCACTGTCCAGAAAATACGAGGAAAGAAGAGAAAGAGGATCAGGTTAATCAAAGTTACCAAGGCACTCATCACTTGTTGGCAGAAACTTCAGAGTGTCTATGTGCTCTCAAAGTAGGAAAATGCTTTTTGGTTCCTGTAAACCTGCGTTATGTTCTCATGAAGATATCAGGTGAATTTCCAGAAAGTTCACTGCATCAAACTGAGGATATTACATGACCAATGACTCACTGTTGAAATCTGTTTTTCAAATGCAATGTCATGAATGTTTACTGTTGTCAAGCTGTCAGTGTTTTGTGTATTAAAACTATACCCCACTTTGCATGTCAGCATTGCTCCTTGTTTTATGGGATAGTTTTATAGTAACCACAGATAAGCTACAAAAATATCCACAATGCAATAAAATACTTTCAAAATATGCACATTTGCCATGGTCTCTCATGTTGTAACAACCATTTTTGTCTTTGTAAGCTATATCTCATCATACCCATGAAATGTTCATCTGTCTATTATGTTTGGAATATATGCAATATGATAAAACAAACGTTTAAACATGTCTGATTTCTATACTCAAGTCCTGGTATTGTGATTATGATTATTATTATTATTATTATTAGTAGTAGTAGTAGTAGTAGTCTTCAGACAGCTTAAAAGATATTACACATGTCACACACTTTCAAGGAATGAGATCATTAAAAACGATGTTTATCGTATTTATCTAGTATAATAATCAAGTGGAACACTTATGATACAGCACTGTTTCCGCCCGGAACAAAAGACATGTTGCACAGCCTCGACCAAACGATTTCCCAACGGTGCGAAACATCAACAACCAGCTACACAAGGTATCGTTGCGATAAATGGGCACCATCGCTTACACCTTTACACAAATAACTTTTAAAACCGGCTTATTTAAATGTTTTATTTCCACACATTAACTGTATCCATCCAAAACAGTAAAACATCTGAACCACTGTGTTAACTGTGGGACGTACACATTTAGAAAAACATCTGTCTGAACATGGAAAACTCTCACCTAACAGTTTAAAACGGATTTTTTTCTTGTGTTGCCTGGTTTGTTTTAGTCAGTAAGTCAATTAGATCTTGACAGAGCAGACATGGCCGACAGCAGCAGTGTAGACATGGATCCGGATGTTGCTCGGAGGCTGTTTGAGGAGGGAGCTACCCTGGTGCTACTGGGTGTTCCTCAGGGTACAGAGCTGGGGATTGACTGCAAGAGTTGGCAGGTTGGTCCCCGCTTCAAGGGTGTGAAGATGATCCCCCCGGGCCTGCACTTCCTCTCCTACTGCTCTGTTAACCCTCCAAGCTGTGGAGGAGAAATTGGCCCAAAGACGGGCCTCTTCCTCACTCTCAAGCCCAGAGAAATCCTGTTGGCCAACTGGGACCCCAAAGAAGAAGATCTGGACTTCTCAGCCTCCCAGAATGAAGAGGAGGTGAGCCGGATCAGGGAGAACTTGCGAGACCTGGATCCTTACCTGGGGCCCTATCCATACGAGGTGATGAGGAAATGGGTGTCCCTCACTGACCGTCTGAGCGAGGAGGTAGTCAATAACCTGCAGCCTCTTTCAGGTCGAATCTGTGCCTTCAGTGACGTCATCCCTGAGGTTCCGTTCAGACACACCAAAGACAGGGCAGAGCAGCCGAGGAATGACACAGCTTGTCAGAGCATGAAAGAGGGACTCGACAGGCTGCCCAGGATGAAGCCGAGGGAGGGGACCGAGTTGCGCTTCTCTGTTATCCCAGAGAAGTCCTACCCTCCTGGGGCTACACCTGCCGAGATCACCCAGTGCAGCCTGGACCTGAGCTATGCCCTGGAGACTGTGCTGGAGAAGAACCATTTGCTGCAGCCTCTCAACCTGCTAGGTATGCTAATATTAGATCTTTAAAATACCCCACAGTTACATCTTATATGAAAAAAAACTAACGTTCTTTGTCTCTTCCCTCTCAGGTGAGCTGCAGTTTGCCTTCGTGTGTTTCCTGATTGGAAATGTTTATGAGGGCTTTGAGCACTGGAAGTGTCTCCTAGCTCTGCTGTGTCGATCAGAGGAGGCAATGCGTAAACGTAAGGAGCTCTACCTGGGGCTCATCGCTGTGCTTTACCACCAGCTCGGAGAAATCCCACCGGACTTCTTTGTCGACATCGTGTCTCAGAGCAACTTCCTCACCTCCACACTGCAGGTAGAGTAACTCATGTAAACTCAAAGTTCTTGAAAAGTAAGTAGTGAGTAGCAGCTTTATCAGGATGTATAGACATGGTCTAAATAAGATATCTTAAGTTGAAGTCAAGAAGTTTTTACTGTCACATCTCAACATGTGAAAGAAAAGGAGAACTTTTAAAAGCATGCACATGTTTTTAGACTTATAATCGGCTCAATCACTGTACAGTTGTGAATGTATTTCACCTATGTTATTCGTGAGATATTAGACAAGTCACGTCCTCGTATTTCAAAAATTAGGGCTCCTTTTTATCAACTGTCTTGGCAGTAACAAGATGGTCTTACCTGCCCTGAATTGATCACATTTATGCATATGTGGTCCAGCATTTTGGCATTAACTTTCATTACCAGGAAAGTAACCTTGTCTCAACCAGTGATTTCTGAGCCTACTTAACCTGTTAGGAATTCCCAAGAGGTAGCAAATGTTATGAGAATTCCAAATACATGCCAGTTGGTGTGGAAATGTAAAATGTAGATTTATTTGAAAAAACATTTCCCTTTGGATGCAAATGTCATGAATAGCTCACATAACATCATTATAATGGGCCTAGTAGATTAAGATATATTTCAAGTAACAGGGTGTTCAAAGTTTTGTGAATATTTAGAAAATATTTAATTTGAACCATTAGGTTTTCAAGGTTAGGAATATGCTTGAATTTGAATATACTTCTTAAAAAACGCTTGATTTTTAACATAACCTGGTGTTTCATCATCTGCACAAATCCAAGTTTTAATTCATGATCCTGGATGTTGTGACCAGATAGTCTGGGTGAAGTGACACGAGCAGACGTTTCAAAGCATCCGCTGAATTATTATTGTTGTCAAGGATGTTCACATTTATGAACACAAATCATTACATTGTTTGACTTGGTTTCTCACAGGACTTTTTCCAGTTTGCCAGCGGACCCGGTGTAGACGGCACGCTGCGCAAGAGAGCGGAGAAGTTCAAAGCTCACCTGACCAAGAGGTTTCGCTGGGACTTTGATGCAGACTTGGACGACTGTGCCCCCGTGGTGGTGGAGCTCCCTGAAGGTGTTACAGTGGACTGAGACTGTAAAATGTACTCGGTGTATGTGCTGGAACCATAAGCAGGGACTGAAATAAATCTGACACTGAAGGAGAGTCTGGTATTAAACACCAGATCCAAAGGTTCTCAGAAGGCTTGAGGAAACTTTAACAACCTTTTAGGAACAAACAACTATTAAGTCTTTGCAGAGCTGCATTATACTAAATGTCAATGGTGCCCTCTGGTGGTGGTTCGCAGCAAGCATGTTTTCTTGCGTTGCTTGACAGTTTTAGAACCCCAACTGCAACACCTTTATTGCCAAAATCAACCTCATATTATTTCTAACATCACTGTAGTTGGTGAGTTAATTAATGGCCATGCAAAGAATTATAAACAGTCATACACAGAGGTGTTGTCTTTATCAATGATGGAGAACTTAAATCTTCAGCAACTTGTGTGACTGTAGTGGTTCTATACCTCTTATATTGAAAATAAATAATGCTTTATGTTAATTAATTCTTCTTGTTGCCACACTGTTTAGGAAATGACAAATTTGTTTTACTTTTCTATGATTTTTTGGATCCAAATTCCCTGTTAATAAAAACACTTTTGATCTATTGACTGTTTTAATTCTTGTCAGCAGTCATCTCTTTCTCCTCCACTAGATGGCGTTCATTGGCTTTTTTAATGTAGATTTATACCGTCATGTATGTTTCTAAAAATCATTGTAAATGTACGAATGTGCATTCACACAGAATGAAGAGCTGTTTTTGTTGCTGGGAAGAACTGGGTTCTGGTTGGAACTGGCAGTGGACACTGCACAACTTGACTGTCGGGGTGGAAATCATCTCTAAGCTGTCTCTTGCGCTCAACGAAGATGATGTGTGAGGAGTAACAGGTGGAGGAATGAGTTTGGGGTGCTCCGACAACAACTGGATCAACTGGATAATATAATTGCATGCTATTTATTAGCTGTGTGTGTGTGTCCGTTCTTTGACAGTGATGGATGGGACAGGCCTTGTCTTAGCTTATTGGTCCTTTAATCCATTCACTCCTTAATTTCTCCTCTGCCCTTGTTGAACCTTTTTTTTCTCTCCAGCTGGATGCCTCTGCTTTGACATGTCCCGGCTACATGAACCCCTCTATAACCGCAAAAGCTGCTGTGAAAAGGACTAAAGCCATCTAATGTAATTATGTGAATCAATAGAGTCTGGGCCTGTTGATGCTGTTGATGAGATCCAAATGCCAATACAAGAAATCTATTCTCTTCCCAGAAGACAGATGGTGTTGTGAAACGGTTGGTAATGCTAGGCTTTATGATGAAAACTCCCCTTTTGAAAATGTACGCACATCTTAAAAGAAGATCAGCCTTGTGGTCCACTCAGACCACTGGGGCCGATGCGCTGGTTGTTATTTTCGGTTTTGAATGCAATTAGATGGAGAAAATGGCTTGGAACACATTGTGGAAACATATAAGCACAACATGGAAGGAAATGTATGCCAATCATTTGTAGATTCATTTTCCTCTCTGGGGGTGAAATACTGTACATAGCCACTGAAGACAGTCTCAGAAATTACACTGTTGGGACGTCCAAGGCATTCCAGCCCCTCTATTAGTGCTGGAATTACAGTGTACATCAAGTCAGCGGATGACTCATTAAGTGTCCAGCTTTTCTGTGCCGCGTGCACCCCTTCACCCCTAGTGAACGCTCTCCTGCCATGTTCTTGGTATGGCAGCCATTTTCCTTCTAATCTCTCTGATTTGTTTCGTTTGCTGCAGCCGCCCCGGGGACTGGAGCACGCTGGGAAAAGGATTGCGTTGATTGTGAAGGACCTCAAAGACAAGCAGGCTCCGCCAGTCACGGTGGAGCTTTGTCTCCATTGGATGCGAGCTGGCCATTTCCATGGGGCTCGCGAGCTGCTCACCCTGCCAGTGTAAACACAGGCCCCTCTGTTTCTTTCCCAGTCACTCACCTGCTCTCCTCACCCCATGTGTGTGTGTGCGATCTGGATAGCATTGAATCTGGTTTTAATTTTAATTATTGTTGACTGAACAAATCAGGTGTTTGATCAAGTGTGCATGGAATTACTCAATTATCAATTGACCCAGTTTCTGATCAGTCAAACAACTGCAATAAATGGTTACTTTAGATTGATTTTATTGCCATTTCTCTGCCTGCTGTCTGTCTCTCACCCATGGAAGCAAAGTCTGTTTCTTTCTATGACCACTTTGATGTATGGCAAGATGCATAATTGTAATGAATAGCTTGTCAAAGAGTGGGCTTTTTGGTAATTGCCCGTGTCCTAAGCTTACATGTGGGGAAAGATGTTGGTACAGAAGTGGAAAGTGGAAAGTGTTTACTGCCTGACCTCTTTTCACTGTGTAGTAGAGATTGCGTAAGCTAAAGTATAATTACAAACATTTGGCAGTGTGGTTTTGCTGTGGTGATGTTAGCAATTCAAACCCTCTCTTTTTAGGTGTAATAAGGAAAACAAACATCTCCAGATGAATGACTTGCTTTCTAAAATGCAAAATTTGAAAGTTTGTACGTGTTCAACTGCGGTGGATGGATACTCTTCCCTGTCCACAAACATCAGTTTCCTTTTTGTCTTTGACTGCTCCTTTGCTGTTTGCCTCATACGTGTGTGTGTGTGTGTGTGTGTGTGTTGATGATCAGGCTGCGATTCCTCTGTGTTCCCTCTCTGCTGCAGTACCAGCGGGGCTTCATATGACTCGCATGACCCAAATGTGATGCAGGCACGTGTGGATTTTCCCAGGAAGTGTATATGAGCGTGTACGCGGTGTGGGGCGCGTGCACATTTTGGGCTTTAGTGCCAAGACATATGGGTGGGGGATTAGGTGGTGGGTACTAAAAGCAGGGATGGATGAAGTTAAAAATCCCTCCTGGAAATTTCATACACACCAGGGGAGAGAAAGAGTGTGTGTGTGCGGGTGTGTGAACAATATTCTCTCTTATAGTGATCTGCTGAAGTGATTGAAGGCAGGAGCTAAAAACAAGGCGGTGGACCTTTTGAGGTCTGGTCAGCAGGCATGTGTGTCTGTCAGTGCCTTTCTGATCGTGTACAGCACAAGGCCTCGACAGCTGGCCAATACATTTTCCAGGCTAACTAACTAAAGTTGTAGAGTTGAAACAAGTACATGCTGTGATTAGCGCGCACACAGACACCGCAGCACAACAGAGACATTGATAACCTCCACTGTCGTGTCTCACTGATGTCACAGAGCTCATAAAAGTGTCTGCGCTCGCTCGCGCTGTTTATCATCCTTGAGAGCTTAACTAAACATTGGACGAGTCGTTTTAAATCAAGCACGGTTCAGACAAACCACAGTAAAGCTCCTTCCCTGGTCCCTATTCCCCTTCCAGAGTCCATCAGATATCTTTCACTCTCCCCCACCTGCCCATCAGATGACTGATCTCTGACTTCCATTTTTAGTGTGTGTGTGTGTGTTGTCTTTGGCTGTGGCACTCAGAGCATGAACTCTGGCAGACCTTGTCGCAGAAGAAAGGATTTGAATACCGCTGCACCCGAAGTAAACACGCACAACCTTTTGCTACTGCTCTTCCTACCCCTATTTTTCTAACAGTCGTGTGTCTGTGTGTGTCTGTTTGAGGTGAAAGCAGACCCCTCCTGGTAGCCCCACACCCTGGGGAGAACCTGCTGAATGGTTACAAGGCGGAGAGGAAGGGCAGGAGGGAAACCCTGAGCAGACCGGGCCTTTCAGATGGCACTCTGAGGAGGATGAAAACATTCATCACTCATTGTTTTCTACTGGGTATTAAAGTAAATCTTGTTTTCTGCAGTCTTTTTTTTGCTTTCTATCAATTTTCTGTACTTCCTCTTTGCCTCGTTTCTCTTACCGCCTGCACTAACACGCTCCACCTTGTGAATAATTCAGAGATTTCTGATGCATTATTCAGACTTTTCACACACACACGCTAACACACACACACACACACACACACACACACACACACACTGCTTTTGTCTGCTTTGATTTATATAGAAACCTCTTCTTTGTCTACACCCTTCTGTGAAATTCTCCCTCTACCTGCTTCCTCTCCCACCCCCAACCAATCAAGGATGATTTATGGTGAGGTAGTTCCAACATGGAACGAAAGATTGAAGGATTTAATAAGCTGCTGTATTTTCATTTAAGTTAATTATATACTTAATAGCCTTTTCCCCAAAGTGAATGCAAATAGTGCACACACGAGTTTATGTTACTCAAAATGACTGTTAATGGTAAGGTTGGTGGTGGTCCAGTCGCTGGCTCCTCCAGTCCACATGTGAAAGTGTCTTTAAGCAAGATGCTGAAAGAGACCAAATTGCCCCTGGTGTGTGTGTGTAATGTATGCATAATGACATTTGCTTTAGTAGAATATCTTTTAGAGTCCCAAAGAAGTAAAATGATTTAGTGATTTACGAGTAAAAACAAAAAAGCAAATATTCTTTGTCTTGCATAAATGTTTTTTTTCCTTTTCTCTTCCTTTAAATTTGTCTTGCGACCCATTGGCTGGAAGCCACTGCTGTAAAGTTTAATAGATGGTAGCTTTGCCGTTATTTTAGGTTTTTCTTGTGGAAAAATGAAAAAAAAAAGACATTTAATTAACTTCATGCTTGGACAGGCAAAGCTGCCCATTTATCTTAAAAGGAAACAGAAAGTAAAAAGTGGAAGAAAATTATTATTTTCAAGAACTTAGTGAGTGAAATACATCGACATACAAACATTCAGTTTAATTGATTAAATCAGTTTTTCAGTTAAAACTGTATGAAAGTTTTGTCTACATCTTGGAAATAAGTAGTTTGATTAAATAATTTTAGCTAAAGGTCCTATTTCAATCTTTTTGTGGAGCTTTCAACCACATCCCACGGTCTTCATCAGCAAATGGAGTTTGCTTAGCGTCATGATTGTTGGTATTTTAGGTTAGGGTTATTGGATCCAAACTCAGAGTATAAGAGAACATTCCTTTTTCTAATTCTATTTAAAGACGATTAGATGTGGTTGAAAGCTTTGGAAAAAAATAGTAAGTGGTCATTGAGTTAAGATTATTTGATGGAGTGTGGCATATAGTTACTGTAATGCCATGTAAATTGAATACTTTAAAAACTCAAACTCAAACCAGCTCTTCCTTGTCACTTTTCCTGTTTTTCTTGTCACTTCTTCACAGCTCCCCCTCTCCCTCAGAGGGCGGCGCAGGTGTGTATTGTTCTCCCAAGCGGATCATGCTGTAGCTCATCCTGAAAGGCGCGGGATTTGTTTTATGACACAGGGAGCTTTTAAAAAGCTGCAGAAAAACCCCCACCTTCCCTGTTTTATTCCCGCATCTCTTTAATACAACAGTAAATCTTCCTCTTCCCGTCTCCTCTGTGTACTTTTCCCCATCCCACTCTTTCCTACTGTATTCCACTTCCTCTGTCCCCTCTGCTTTTCGCTGTCCAGGCTCAAGGTGAGTTATGGGACGATCATCCAGAGTAGCAGAGCAGGGAGAGTTGGTCTGATCTGTTATCAGTATTTTCTAGTTTCTATTCTGTATTCTCTGAAATCTCAGCTCCACAAAGTTCACCCTTAATTATTAGCAGACCCAAAAGAAACATCACTTCTCATTAGGGTATATGTATTAGGGATATTAAGTAAATAATCCTTAATTACCATTTTCTTTAAAGTCTTTCCCTCCTTTTCCCAAGATCTAACTCACCCTCCCCAGTTGCTGGCCAGAATCCCAGAGTCATCTCAGCTGATCGTGCCTAATCTGAGCCCTAGCTGTCCCCTGTCCTATCCTGATGCTGTCTCCACTGCATTTAAGTCTGTCTTATGGGACAGGCTTCTGTCAGTGTGTGTGAGCCTCATCCCTGTTGTGGCCAGGCTTACTGGAGCCAGGTGGCCACGTGTTTGGCCCACAGGAGGCCATTTTTCAAAAAATGTTAAACCACAAGCAATAAACACAACCATGTGATGTACACAGCGCAAGGTTTGGTACAACGCCAAAGACTTGGCAACAGATGCATGGGAAGACATTAGATATTACCAGGAATGGGACATTTGGCTAGTGAGTTTGAAATCTGGCTATAGCTCATATGCAGATATGACCAAAGTGGTTTGAGTTTATTCCAAGATGTTAATGGAACTGTGAAGAAGAGATAATGGCCCTCCTGGATCTGAGATATGTGGCTAAACACAGATAAGCTGTAGTTGCAAATTCAGAGGGTCTCTGATGAGTAGGTTGGGTCTTGAAGCTGACATGGGAGAGGTTTGAAGAGTGTGGGGTCATAGAGCACGCTATTGCAAACAAAACTAAGAGACAACTGAAAGTATCTAGATAAAAAAATTGTGGTATGTCAGCTTAAAGATAATTAAGGGGCTTAACTCACTCAACCCAGATCACTAACAACTTGCAGAAGCTGCTCATCTGAGAGAATGTTTTCTACCATAAACAATTTGACAAACAGCTCCCTCTCTTTGCAGCAAACCCAGAAGTAGCATCACTCAGATGTTTCCACAAACAGTCTTCACCCTTTCTCTGTGCTGCCCCCTCCCTTCTCCCCATGTCACCCTCTTTTTATTATGTGGCTTTGTCTGGTGCTCCTGGTGATGTTTACCTCTCTGACCCATGGTGTCTGGCCAGTAAACAAACAGTGGCCCGCGTCCTGCTCTGGACCGACTCCATGTTTCTGCTTTGGACCTTCTCCATATCCACATTACCACTGAACCACAGCTGGCTAATGAAAGTCAGGCCCTGACTACCCATAGAACGCCTGCACACAAACTACTGTCCTCCTAAGAGGAGTCCATTGCCTTTACAAATGTGTATGTGTGTGTGTGTGTGTGTGTGTGTGTGTTGGGGGCGGTTGTATGTATGTACATGTGTATATAAGTGGTCCGGACACACACTAAAACCATTTCCTCTGTTTTGCCAGGTGGGGTGTCAGAACCTCTCTGTTCAGAATAGTGGGGCTTTTTCTTGTAGTTTCTTGAGGGAAGATGTCCAGTCCAAAGTAAACATCTGATCTGAGCGATCACTCAGTCACATGCAGCTGGCCCTACAGTAAAGATGGCCCTGGCCATATGTTGAGTTTATATACAGGGAATGCAAAGTGAAGATCTGCTTTATGGCTATTAATATTCTACTCTTGCAGCTTCCAGTCTGCATCCCTTCCTGCAGCCCCAACACCAGGGCTGCCCGGATTCATGGGTAGACAAACAAAGACCCGCGCTGAAACGGAAACACATGCGGTGCTTGGGTCGCATTTAATGGTCAGAGAGGGGAAAGGAAGGAGTGTTTTTATACAGAAGATTGGTGCTGGCTGTCACTCTCCAATCAGAGGGGTGCACGCAGACATTCAACCTGGGCTTTCCTGATACTGGTTTTGCTTTGGCATACCTAAATGACTGTTATGGATATGTTTTTATTACAATCAAAACTAGACTATGTACATTTCAAAAGACAGACAGAAGGACAGTTTCACGGCAAAAATGCTCAAGAGACAGAGATGAAGTCAGCATGATACAGATTTATATGGATATAGGGTAAATTTCCATCACAGTAGTCAGTTCACTGACTTCATGCCTCGTTTCTACTTGTGCTACTGTTACACTACGTTTTCACATGTTAGAGACAAAAAGTTTAAACAGACTTCCTAAAGTAAACTAATAGATAGTTAAAGAGTAAATAAGTAGTAAAAGCATTTATTTAAAAGGATTTTACGAGAGAAAAAGAACTCTCAACACGCTGCAGCTGCATGCAAATACGTGTGTGCCAGTCAGCAGCTCAAAGCAGTCGTAGCAATATCTCTGAACATAAGATGATAACATGTCTCTCTACAAAACTAGTAAGCTGAATACCATACAAAAAAACAGACTTGGGAATTATCCATATGTTGACATGTTTGCCTCACATTTACTGACAGTTATGATGAACAGGCTCTTATTAAAAGATGAGGGATAACGTGACACGAACAATAAGCTCTGGAGGTTCATCATCTGATGCCTCGCCTTCTGTGAAATATGTTTTGTTTCTCTTTTGATTGTGAATGAATGAATCACATTTTCACACAGCTCTCGGCATCTGTTACATTTTGGAGAATGTGCACAGTAATATAGAAAGAGCTATTCAGTGATTTATAAAAACAGCTGAAGCACAATCTTTTCTCTTTATAAAGGCTTTATTTTTCAGGTTGTTTTCCGCTTGGTTTTATCTTTTGTGCAAGACATTGTTTCTTTTTCTGTTTAATTTGAAGGCAGTGTTTCACTCTCCTTTTCTTTTGGCAGCAATGTCAGTCCCATAAAAGCAATGGAATGATTGGCAAATCAGTGGCCGTCACACCCAACCAATTTGGAGTCCAGCTTTTCACACAATTATTTCACACGCCCGTGAGAGACCTCAGTCTCCAGCAAGGACATAGGAGCATATTGTAGCATGTGTGTTTGTTTGGGTTTTAATGTGAAGAAGAAAAGATCTCAACTTTTTTAGGAGTCAAGAGATTGGTGGCTTTGACATGAGTACTGTGAGGCCACATACGTATACATGCAAAGCAATAAAACCCCCTTTTCCGTTGGGTTGCACTGCTGACGCCTACATGCTTTAGGGGGATCAGGGGCTGATCTAACAGAATTCCTGACTGGAATTGGGAATTGCTTCAATTGTAGGCATGCCTCAGTTTCAGCAGTAGTGCCGCGGTGCTAAGTGGATACAGTCTGCCTCAAGTTATATCTGGGGTCATCAATGCACTAATTCTTACCTTAATAACCAATAGGCTGAGAAAACACAAGGCAGACTGTAGATCGGCACAATCGGGTTTCTTAATCCAAACCACACAAATGTACTTACATGTCCATGCATGCGCTCTC
>JAVQJD010016435.1:0-24667 GCA_036023655.1 Nannoperca australis | reverse complement strand
AAGTCTGATGAGACTTCTTGTTGTTTTCCATCATGGTTCTATGCACTTTATGTAAAGCTCTTATTTGGAAGTCGCTTTGGATAAAAGCGTCTGCTAAATGCCTAAATGTAATGTAATGTTCACCTTTGCACTGTCATCAAAGGCAGACGTCCAACACTTCACTTCAGCGCATCACTTCTGGGCATCATTCGTGTCGGCACATAGACTCTAACTTCTCCATTATAGTACTGATCCTTTGTCCATGTGCCTGTCTCTGTCTGTGTCCTCTCAATAAATCACATTTCCCCCACTAGTTGTGACAGCTCAGCTCTCAAACAAACCGCTGCATAGGAATGCAAATATGAGACATTATGGGGTAAGCAAAACAATTCAACATGTTTTCTTTTCTGCCAATTTGATAAATATGTGTACAGTACGCGATTAATCCCATTTGTACAGCTTTCAAGACTCCTTGGAGTTTGCAGCTGTCTAATAACAGAGAAGGGGGTCTGACCTTGGCTCAGTTGGCAGCGGGCCCCTAAAATGATTGCAGCAACAGAAGAATTGGAACGATACCAACATATCCCCCACTCTGAGTATGTGACCATAAGAACATGGCCCCTTGCAGAAGAACAGGAGCCCTAATTTTAGAGCAGCAGATGAATCTGAGGAGCCATAACCATGTCGGAATCTTAAAATACCTCTTATAGATGACCTTCGCCGTCTTTAATTATTCATTTCACTTTTCACTCAGGTATTGAGTTACAGAGCTGCTTGCAAACCCAGCTGATTTTCAAAGCATGGGAGCGTTTTTGTGTGAACGCTGCTACATGCTACAGAGCAGCTTCATCCAAAAATAGACTTTCTGGTGGAACAGATGAGAAAGAAAGAGGAAGAACGTCTCAAAACGCTGACAGCACTGACAGCACTGTTTTGTTTTCATAAACGAGAGCCTTTGAGAGACCCTGTTTTAAAAAGCCAATGACTTGTGTTTAACTGTGGTATGCTCATTGGTTTAATGGATTTACAAGCTGCAGTTATGAAGAGTTCCTTGCAGGCTGGAATCTGGTTGGGCCACAGACAATGTGTTGCAAGTACAGACAGAGAGTCTTTTTTTTTTACCCAGTCCCAGTAGCCCCATATTACTACACAGACATAACCCACAGGCTTCACAAAACATAATCTGCTCTCCACTCCGTCATGTAAGAAAATAAAAGCCTCAGCAAGTGGAAGATGTAAGTTATTAATTCATAGATAATTTTGTATATATATATATATATATATATATATAATACATGGGCCTCACACCAACAGCCAATCAGCTACAGTTTCCCCAACCACACATTTAAAGGGAAAAAAATAAAATTTAAAACCCAAAAGATGTAGGTAAGTAGCTGACTCATCACATCCTAATTGAAAATGTGAGTTATGAATGATAAATGATTATTGACTATATCGACACAGTATTGATCACAACAGATGTGTACAGCTGTGTGAAAGACAGAGCATTTATCAAGCAGGCAGGTTCAGTCAAATACATTATTAAAACAGACCCATACCTTATATGACAAGCCTGCATCAACACACGGAGACTGGTGTGTCCTCAGCGGTGAGTGGCAAGAAATTTTAGCAGCGGCATTTCCCGATCGAGGTAATGTCGTGGTGTCTGTTAAAGCCCCGGGTTGCTGTCATTGACTTACAGCGTCAACAACACGGACGTTTCAGTCACCGCAATACTCATTTCTCCCTCTGACTCGTCTTGTCCGCCTCTTTCGCTCTCGCTACCCCGGGAAGCCCTGCGCGTTGATGACATCATCTGCAGCGTAAACCCGCCCGCTGACCAATCAGCGTCGAGCTGTTGAGTTGCCAAACCCACCGTTTTCAGCTGCCACAGTGGCAACAGATTTACACGTCTGCAGACAGTTGACTGGGTGCGTCAAATTGGATTTCTCAAAGTGAGAAAGTGGCGTGTTTCATGGCTCACAGTTATTATTCGGCCTATTTTATGTGAAAGAAGCCACAAAACACTACGATTTGTACACACTAAACATGTCACCGGAGGTCTAAAAGTTAATACAATAATGTGATTAATAGTCTAAGAACTATCAAATATAGACCCGTGATTTATGTTTATTTAAAAAGTATATACGACATATTGGCTAAATGATAAATTTTAGCACAACCTTGTCTTAACCAAAGTCTCATGGAAATTGTAGGTAACAGTTTTGATTACATACAATATTCCCAACATAGAGTGTAATCTTTTGTAGGCCCACTAACAGGTACAGTAGGATACCTTCTGATAAACACATGTAGGAATAAACGAATTTATAGGCTAGCCTACTGAATGTATTTTTAACTGAAACTTTTTTTTTGCTGATAACCTATTCTAATATTAGAATAATATATTGCTGTGATTTATTGTAAAATTACCATACGCATACCTACAAAAAAAGGGGGGGATCGACAAACGACATATTTCATTAAAAATAGGGCATATTGTACCCTGTGATATTAGAAAAGGTGCCCAGTAGTTGTTTAAATTGTATTCAGCAGTTACGCTATGACGGCGGGAGACGTCAGCGTTTGAAGTCAGTCAGTCATCCTGATGCGGTAAGGTGATCGTCCCGGCCAATCACAGCCCTGCATGACAACACATGCGATGTTAGCGGTTTACCTTGAGACCACATCCATGTCTGAGACCCATATAGTTTGTGTGTCATCTGTGTAGTAGCAAGCTGTTTCTGTTGCACAAAAACACAGATTTGCACAGACTTAGATACACTTAACAGATAATAACATAGTCCCAATGTAGAGCTAGATTTCCCCTATATAAACATTAAACTAAGCTTTATTGGCATTGCTAAAGATATTGCCAAAGGGGGTGGGGGTGGAGGACCTCACCACAGCAGCCCACATTTTTGATAGGTTACATGCTACAACAGCTTCATGTGCAGCTTTTCTACAAAAAGAGCTTCAATGAGTGTGTGTGTAAGTGTGCACAGGAATTAATTGTTTTTTCCACACTCACTGTGAAGAACACTTTCTGGGCTGAACTAGAAAAAGGAAGAATGCATATCTTTGTTCAGACTTTTTCCATCACAGTCTACCAACGCTGAGAAATGTGTTGTTATCTTGTGGAGACTGTTGTGTACTTTTACAGTCATGCCAGATGACACTATTGTGAATGAAATGAATAGAAAGATAAAACCAATCAGATTAAAAGCTCCAGTCATATTTGAACTAGTTGGTAATTTATTGAGTTGCAAGCAGTGCATGTCACCCTGTGCAATGTGCTGCTCCTGCTGAGTGTGTGTGTGTGTGTTTTGTGGTTTACGACCTTGCAGGTTCAGTGTGTTTAGCATAACTACTCGTCTGTAGCTTGAGATGTTTGCCTCATTGAACTGCTGACCCTGCGGCAACCTGCCACCTCAGCTGGCATTAAGAAGTTTTATAAATGAATAGATGTGCATAATACACACAACAAGTTATTTAAAATGTACTATCATGTTGTTTCTATATGAAATAAATAGTGTGCGCCTGACATTTCTTCCTCATTCTGTGCATTTTTTTCCTCACTGTAAATTAGGTAATGGAGAAATATTTTTAAGGAAGCTCTTCTCCACTGTGCATCTAAATGTCATGTCAATGCATCACCATACAAGCCACTGCTAGCGTAATGGAGATGTTTGTTACACCCTGAATGTACCATGTGCATCTCAGCATTTCTTGTTTTTTCCCCATCATGTGAAAGATGTCAACCCAACTTTCTATTATCTACTCAGAAATGTTGCATTGAATGTCTCCATCCTGTCATAACTAGACATGACACACACTTTTATATTTATATTTAACACTAGTAGCGGTCAGCCCATACTGGCACCCCTACATATACAGGCACACACACACACACAAACACATCAGTATTTGTGTTAGCGTGACAGGATTCTCCAACAGTATATGAGCCATGCAGCTGTCCTTAGACATGTTTCGAAGAACGAGCTGCTTTGCCAGGAAGAGCTGAAAGCCGGCATACTCTGGGCGCAAAAACAGCACAAGAGCAATTCAATTTTTTAAATGTATGGTCAGGTAACTAGTACCAGGCTAGGCCAGATAGTGTCACTAAACTACTCTAAAAAACAAACCGTCCAGGTTTTTATTTGCTTGATTTTTCTAAAGCCCATTTGGCTTCTTTTACATGCATTCCCACAGAATTACAATTGTGGTTTTATTTTGAATGTGTGAGAGAACACAACAGACACTGTCAAACCAGCCACATTTAGGTACTACATCTCCCACGTTTTAATAACTTGGGGTTTTCATTTATCATCTATTTCCAGGTTAAATGTTAAAATACAAATACAACCTTTCTATACACCTTTTACACACATGTATGCACTTAAACTATGCAATAGTAGAAACAATTTGTCCTTAAGTAGTGAAACGTACGAAAGTTTGACTTGTAACCCTTTAAAAGAGGATGTTTGAAATAGAAATATAAGCATCCACAAATGTCTTCCAGGGTGTTTTGGTTAAAACTTCTGCCACGTTTAAGAACTTTCTGTGTTCATTAAGTCCAATATAGGTTGCATTCAAGCCTTTGGACCAATGTCATACACCTTGAAATCAAGATTGTGTGACACAGAAATATATATATTTATGAATAAAGGTCTCGAAAATGTACAATACAGTCACAATATCTCAGAATTTTTACCTCAACTAATGAGTCTGAGTTGCAAGCTGTCGAGTTGCAGGTGGAATCCCTTCTTACCAAATAACCTATACTAAATTCAGATAACCAGAGAGGGAGCGTAAGATCACCTAATCCATCAGGCTATCCATCTACCCTGATTAACCCCTGCCCCCCCCTCTTGTCCCCCCTTCACACCCTTTTTCATCTTCTCCCTCCCAAGTTTCAGTTTAAAGTCAGAGTAGATCCTCTTACGGCGGGGATTATTGAAACATACACCCCTGGTTTCACTGTCTCCACTGTTCTAAGAACCAGCGACAGCACCTGTTACTTTAAAACACTTTTTCCTGACATTTGATGTTTAGATTTAATAAAAACAACGCCATTTTGAATTAGGTAAACATGTCTTTAGTCCTGCTCTGTCATGACAGAAAATGGCATGTGCTTGCATGCAATCATGTACCCAGCCAGACACTGTTTTTCTTCTGTGTACATTTCTCTCCATTCATGCTATAAAGTAGATACATGTACAAGTAAAATCCTTTGTCACCGCTGCATCCATTGATTGTGTTCATCAAGATGTACTCTCTGCTACCTGTAATTCATGCTTCCACACATGCGGACGATTCATATAACACTTTACCCAGCTCCAGGTGGTGTCAGTGGCATAGTTCTCAACAGCCTCCTCATCGAACTCTTCATCGCCCTCTGCTGATATCATGATTCCATAATGTGTTTAATTCCCAGTTGCAGGTCTCTGGTCTAAACAGAGATGTGTATGTATCAAACTCCACAGGTCCGGTCCAGTCGAGAGCTCGCGTCTTCACAAGTCAAGTGTCTGACTGCCGTGTGCGAGGGGACAGCGTCTTACTAAATTTACCTGGGCCCCCTGGTCAGAAACCTGAGATGGTCATCATCCACCAGACCATCTGACTACTTAGGCATTTGAGGAGGGGACACCTGTTAGGATTGTTTGACAGAAAGTTGGTGTAAGTGGACTTCCTCACACTCATGATCGCACACCAGTCAGACAACAAATTACCTTGGCAAAGAGCTTGCCCTCCTCATGCATGCCTGACAGTTTTTCGAATGTGTAAATTTCTCATTAGGTAACAGAGGCTGTGGCACCTGTTGTTGCTGTTGACCCCATGTTGACCGTGATAGTGCCGTCACTGACATTCACAGGAGAGCAGAGCACCTGTTGCATGGGGTGAACTCCAAGTCCCTCTGGTACTCAGTGACTCTTCCAGTGGCCGCTGTAATTGATATGACACTTTTGCCACTGATGTTTTTGAACTGGTGACCTTTGGTATATGTGATAAGCCAGCTGACTGCTGACATCCACCCTCCAATGTGAAGCCTTTTCAATAAAAGTCTACAATGCCCTCCAGTGTTCAGAAAAGGTAAATACATGCGATGTTGGAATTAAGGGTTGAAGTTGCCTTCACTTGCTACATTTAAACTCCGACTTAAAAAAAAAAGAAGATATATATATATATATATATATATATATATATAAATGATAGCTAAATAGTAAATGATAACAAAATATGTCTAGAAAGAAAATGCATCGTCTTAGTCACAGATCCTATAAAAACAACAATTATGTTACATGTTCTGATTGAGATCGTTAGATTTTATTGGTTTATTTGACAAAAAAATAAACATAACTCAAGGTCCATGTAGGCTACTAGCTCTTCTAGAACTTTAACTAGATGGAGTTTTCTCAGTTAGGTTTTAGGTTTACTAGGTTAGGTAAAGGTTTGGTAGGGGTTTAATGTCTGTGGACTGGTTGAGTGCATATGCACATACTCACCAATTCTTTGTACAGTAATGAAAACATTACACATTTTCAATAAAGTAGTAGGCCTACAGATTAACGGCTAAAGAGTAGTGGTGTAGTAGCCTACACAGTGTTAGAAAACCTAGACATAACATAGGAAAAAAACATTTTATATGCACAAAGTAAGGACAACAATTAATTTTCTATTAAAGAAAAAGAAAAGCGACAAACATTATTATTCTTACTTTAGAAACTAGTTGGCTATGCGCTCATGTCAAAAGGACAATATACATTTTCTGCAGCACTTGAAGGCAGCATAATACCTCTTGCTGCTTTTACGGTGTCCTCCTCTTGTCGCATATTGATCCAGCTAACTGATCGTTAGCTTTTGTGTCAGAATGGTGTCTGTGGTGTGTAAATGTTTGTCCGTTGTTTCTGGCTAGAGGTCTCTGGCATTTGGCGGCTTTAATGTTCCGTGCAGCTAATCTAAAAACCATCGGCAAAGCAGGGACCGGCTGGTAGGTGGTGTTTGAAATCACGGAGACGTAACATATTGTTCACGTCCACTCCTCTCTCGTGAATCTGCCGGCTAGGGAGCTAAAGCTAGCTATGCTAACGCCCTAGCAGCAAAGCTAATTTGAATGTGTTACGGTGTCTTTGTTGTTTATTGTCCGGCGACAGTCGTAAAAATTACTTGGAAAATCTTGGTTCTTAACGGTAGTTTATTATCTTTAGTGATAGTTTGGACATTTGGAGCTAGTTGACTTAGCTAGCTAACTAGCAAGAAAACATAACTCTAGCTAGCTCTTGAAGCTAATAATAACCAAAACAGCTAACCAAAGCAGAGTAACGCCAATGCGAATTTCATACGAGTTTGTAAACGACGTCGCAGGTTCTTATGTCAGACCTCTGAAGACTTATTAAGCGCTACGCAACAAAACTCCTGCTGTTGTCGTGTCCAACTTTGCTCGACGAAAAGAGGTGAATAACGTGTAAACTGAAAAAAATATTTGGCTAACGTGAGTGGCATGGACTCATATCTATCGCTGGTAATTTCAATGTCCGTTAGCCGTTTACACAGCTAAATTAGTAATGACCCAATACTTCCCTCACCAATGGCAATGTTCAAATCATGCCTACATACACACATAGTGTTTACGGACCACTGTAAGAGTATCAACTGCACTAAAACACAAATTGCATTGTTTAATGCGTTTAAGTGTCCGGGCATGTAACAAAATGTGGTTAAAAAACAACATTTTCCCCCTCCACCTTTAGGCACTTTCGCCGGACGATGGACGAGCTTGTCCACGACCTGGTGTCAGCGCTGGAGGAGAGCTCTGAGCAAGCTGCGCGTGGCGGTTTGGGGGATGGAGGAGACCATGCCCTGGCGGTGGGCTGTCTGCTGAAGAGACAGGCTCGGAAGCGGAGGGGTAGGAAGCGACGCTCGGACAACCCACATCCGCCTTGGGAGACGGGTCACCTCAGTGAGGGTTCAGAGTCCAGTGTGGAAGAACACAAGGTGAGTTGGGGTTAGGTGGATGGAGGGTTTGGTGGTTACACGGACAGCTCTTTGACCAGGACCTTTCACTTTAAAACTTAAACAAACCAACTGAAAGGTCCTTGAGCAAAACATTTAAGACGGTCTGTTCTATTAAGGAGTGCAGAAAATGGGAAATAAGTTATCATTAGATGGGACAAGAGGGAAGGGATTGGTGTAAGACTTTTAGTGCTTTTGATGGTTCCAAGGGAACATTTTTCTTTGTTTTGCTTTCACCCTGGACCCTAATAAACGGTAAACTCATATTGTTTCTTAGGCTTAGGAATTTGAATCATTGAATAAAATAATGTTGAGCAATAATTCGGAGATCTGAAACCAGGCTGTTGTGTTGATACTCTCACAACTTGCTCCCTTCACCTTAACAGATATATCACACTGTTTCAAGAGCAGTGAAACCTTAATCTGGTCTAATCCTTTGGTACCTGTAATTTACCAGTGTCCACATGAAGTTGGAACTGCCCACTTAGTGCAGTTCAAGTGGCAGTTGTCTTATATGGGTCCATAACCCACTTACCCAAAACACGTTCCTCTACACCGTCCTGTTGTGTCATGCAGTATCGTTTTGGCCTAATTAACATCTTCACGTTTGTTCAAGATTCTTAATTTAGTATCAGAATCCCAGTCTGGTATTTAGCACATTGACATTTGTTGCAGGACTACCGTGCCAGTACAGGGGGTGTCTCTGCTGCCAACAGCCATGGCCGTGACAACAGTGACTCGGATGAGCAACTTGGCCCCAAACGACGTACCCTCCTAACAGCTGACACGGGGCGAAGCAAGCGGCCTCTTTGGCCGGACGACTTGGGTCTCCTGGGGTCCGTAGAGGGAACTCGAAGCCTTAGGCGGAGACGTAAGGTCAAACGTATGGCTGTAGACCCACCTTTAGAACCAGAACCCCCCTCCTCCACCATGCTAGGGCCCCCACCCGTCCCCAAAGCCCGTGCTGGCGGCAGGCCGCATAGACTTGGTCCAAGTGAGGGCAGGAGTGCCATGGTGCTCTGTGGGGGTGGACAGGTAGGGCCAGGGGGAGGGAAGAACAGGGTGAAGAAGAGGAAACTTGCTCCCCACAGGCTGGGATTGGAGGCTGCTGACGAAGGGGTGGTGGTGGAAAGCGAGGACCCCATCTCTTCTCCAACGGAAGGGTCCAAGGACAAGATGGAGTTGGAGGAGCAGAAGGGCTCGGATGAGGACATGAGTGACAGGTGGTTAGTGTTTTGACTTTTGTATTTTCCTGTGCCCTGTGTTTCCAGATGTTGCAACTCCTCCGTCTCCTCTTCTGTACATTGTGCTCATGAATGTTGTGACACTGTAGGCCAAACGGTGTGTGAAACATCCAACACTTACTTTGTTTTGTCAGAAATGTGTTCTGTTGCAAAAATGGTCAAATACCAAAAGCTGGCCTAGTATTTTTGGTCAGTTTCTCGTTTACTTATTCTTTGATCAGAAAGTTCCTTGTGTAAATAGACATTTGGCCAATATATAACATTTGAAAACCTTGACATGTGTTGTTAAACAAAAAAAGAACGCTTTGTAGAAAAATATATTTATAAGGTACCCAAGAAATATAAATTTTGGTATTGATACCACTGGACCACTCCAGTAGCTCATTGGCACTAGTATCTTCAGCAATACTTCTAGTTGACAATACTTGACTTTTTAATGACATTTTCCTGTGTGGAAATTCTTTGAGTAAATATCTTTTTAAATTTACATCTTCTACTCTTTTTGTTTGTCGTCCCCCCCCCCCCAGTGAGACCAGTAGTGTCAGTAACAGCAGTGACGGAGGCCTATACACCAACGATGAGGGGAGGCAAGGTACGTACAGATAACTCAAAAGAAGTGCACACAGCTATTTACTGTGTTGGTATATGTGAGTAAGGAAATAGGACCTTGACGCCTGTTATTTCTACATTTGGTGGAATATCAACATATCACTGAAACAAATGTTTATTGCTGATGGGGTCCCATTTTTGTATGTCTCTGTGTTGTGGCTACATTACTGATCTGCTGTTTTTAAATGTCTACATGCACATTGCAGATGAATTGCTTTTAGATGAGACTGAACACGTGTGAGCAAGTTTGTTATGTTGCATGGGGCAGTTTTTATACAGGCGTACCCATAGTAGAGCTTCCGTTATCCGTTCCTGGGCACTTTCCCAGTCGATACATGTGTAGCAGTGCTCATGAACCTGGGCTCACATGTTGTGCCTCTGTCCCCTCTCTCCCAGCTGACGACGAGCAGAGTGACTGGTTCTACGACGGCGATCCAGGCACCGGTTCAGGGCCAGGGGGTGCGTGTGGGATAGCAGGGGTGGTTCCCTGGTGGGAGAGGGAGACTGGGTCAGAGGAGCTGGACCTGGCTGACCCAGTCTTCAACAGCATCCTCACTGGATCCTTCCCCCTCATGAGCACTGGGGCACAGAGAGGTCAGCTGGAAACACACAGACTCAACAACTGCAGTATAATAGTTTAGAAACTCAGACACACTGAATACAATAGGACTTTATATGGTTAGATTGTACAATAAAATTTGTCTTGGACCCCTAATTAACAACTAGAACCCCCACAAAGACGGCACTATAACATTTTAAGGGGGGGTGTCTCAAAATTAAGCAAATTATTTACAATTTAACTTCATTGTAAAATGTATTTTCATATTTAAATATTGAAAGGTGAGCAGTAAACAGGCAGCTGCTGACGTGGTTTCCGGTGACGGTTGTAATTTTCCGGCGCAATAATACATACTGTGCGGTTCTGCTGCCATTCACGATGTCGCAGTTTAAACCGTGAGTCTGTCAGAAAAGCTCACACGATCAGTTAACAGTTAAATCCCGGTTAGTTAATCCACGCAGTGCCAGCTGTGCGTAATAGTTTTGGAGAGGTACGAGTGCTTTTCTATTAAGTTTGTCTGAGCAGGCAACACAAGTGAACGTGATTTACTAAAAACGTGGAGCTTCTGCCTGTTTTATCTATTTATTTGTTAACATTTCTTTAGTTCCTGGTTGTGCGCCCAGACACTTTCTGCCTGTAATCGGAGCAGCTCACCTCCTGAGAATGGTTTTAATAAAATTTCTTATTTCTTCTGCTCAGAATGAAAGATAGAGTGCATGGCTGATGAGTAAATGTATGTATATATCATACATACATGCATACATCCACACATGTATGTTTTTTTTTTTACCGGCCATTTCACCAGACCCCCTGATTGTCAGAGTATTTCAGACACTGATAATCAGAAGGGTTTGGGGGCCAGTGGAACCTTTCACATACATTTTACTATGTTGTTGCAGTCTGACTCATGACCAATAGGAGGCAGTCACTTCACACAGAGACAAATCAAGGCAATGTTGCGCAGTATGGCTACAAAGTGTTGTCGTATAATAAATATAGGGAATAAAACCTCCAACATATGGCTAATTATACATACTGTTATTCAATCAATACCAGTGCCTCACAGAATACAGTTCCTCTAAAGTAGTCACTCTGAGTACCAGTAGGCATAATATAATCATGCAGGAATCCTGTTCCTTTTTTTTTATTGCCTTTGTGTCTCTTGCTGAAGGACTCCTCCCCATGTTGTACCCCATCGAGACTGGTGGGACATATCGGGCTGAGTTTCTTCCAGCCCAACATTACCTGCCTGCTGCACTTACATGTTAAAATGATCAATAACCACGTCCCGAGATTTGTTGCTGACAAACCTGTACTGTGTTTGTCAGGCTTCCAAGCCAGGCTGAGTCGTCTCCACGGAAACCAGCAGGCGTCTGAGGCGGGGCTACAGGGCAGCTCCAGCCAAGGCTTCAATGACAGACTAAGCAGACAAAGCCAGGACTCCCATGAGTGAGTCCCTGTCTTTTTGAAATTTGAAGTTATCTATGACTTTGCTGTATTGTCTTATTTATATAGTTTTATAGCCATAGTTTTCATCTAAAATTATCAAGATCAGACAAGGAGTCTGGAGGATTTCCTCATTTTCATACTGCTGGTTCCACATTTGTGGAACGAATATGTTAAAAGTATTAAACTGTAACTAAGTACCTGCCGTTCAAATGCTACAAAGGTTCTCAAGTTGAAGTCTAAAAAGGTTCTCTGGATTCTGTAAAAGGGCCAACAATTCATTTATGGAAAGAAATGAAGATGAATTTGTAGTTTGGTTTCTGTTTCTGGATCACTGCCTCGGTGGGAATTGGAGGGCCTGAAAGCCTCTGTTGTATCTCCAACAGGCCGTGGTTTAGTTCGGGCTCGAGGAGAGAACATGGACAGGTGAGCCATGTTTCTGTACTTTTATTGTATTCCCTTTCAGATGGATTGAAATGCTAAGTTTTAGGGTTTGACTTATTACTAATAATATTATTATTATTATTATTATTATTATTATTATAAGCAGTGTGGTTGGTGTTCAACACACTAGCGTTGTGATTGGAAGGTTTATAAGCTAACTGCTTGAGCATTCCTTTTAGCTTTTTCCTCTTCTCTCATTGCCACTTCAGTTGCATTGGGACGCACGGTCAGACAGAGGGCACCGGAGAAGCTGTTCAGTAAAAACAGCCAGCAGGTGAGAACAACAGTTTAACTTAAAAAAAACACCAGTGATTTATGACCAGAAATCAGATTCATTCCCTTTTTAATACCCGCTTCTGTCTCTGCTGCATTTGTTTCCCAATGTTTTAATGGTGTTTTGAAACACTTTCCAACGTGTTATCTGAGATGAAACGAACGCGCCCATGTTTTTGTTTCGCTTGGCTGCTTTTGCAGACAGACCAGCGGGCACCTCGGCTCTCTATGTACAGGGGATGTCAAGCGGAGGCGAAAAGCAGCCCCCCTCGGTTCCACCGCCCCCTCAGGTATTGGACGCACACCTAGATACACCTCACACACCATCTGGCGCTTTTTTACCAACGGCCCCTTTTTTTTATTGCCTTTTTGGCTCTCACTGTCTCACTTGTGTCCCCCCTCTCCCCCCTTGGTTGAGCTCAGTATGCTCACAGCCTGCTCTCCTCACCGCCTTCTGTCTGGCACGTGCACTGACGTAAACACAAGGGACTGGGATGAAAAGTGAGGGTTTCGCTACAAATTTTTAAAGAGAATTAATTGAGGGAAGGGAGTCCCTCGTCCTTCATATTGCTCCCTCCCGCTCTCCTCCTCCTCTCATTAAACCCCGCTTTAGCTTTTAACCCCCCCTTTCCTCCTAAGCTTTGTCGAACAAGAGTCAGCTGGCGAGAGCTGTGCTGTCAGAGCAGCGATACTGGATTAGCTCTTAGCCACTAACACTTGTATGTACAATCAAACAGAAGACATGCCTTCAAACTGAATATATTAGAATGGGAGTTTGACCTAACGGTATTAGACTTTGCACTTCTTCCTCCAAAAGCTGGTTTGGGTGGGGGGTGAAAATACAAAACAAAACAAAAATTTCACGTTTTCTAGATTTCAGAATTGTTCTTGTGTGACACTAGTGACACTATTAGCGACGCGTTGCAAATGCCAAGTACACTTGATCCACACTCCAGACACAGGTGCTGTGCTCAGGAACAGCAGGTGCCGACCTCGCAGCAGGGTGGCGGTGCGGGCCCTCGCCAAGTTCACATCCTGACCATTTGGCTCGAAACCCCAGCTGGTACTCAACAGACGTGTGTGTGTGTAAATACGTGTGTGCGACCTCTGTGCTGCGTACAAATAAAGACAAGATTACAGAGGGTAATGGGTCGATCTCTGCGACTGGACCGTGAACTTCCTGGAAGAGCGAGGACACAATTACCAAATGGCCGCGCTGCAGGACTGGAAAGTTGATTACATGACTGGGATGTAGCTTAACAATTGTAATGGAGTGATGATGTCGCTGGAGGAGACCCTTCAGTGCACCGGACAGTGGACAGAATCACAGAGGAGCGGAACGAGAATAAGCACGTTGACAGTGAAAACATGTCCATCCAAAGGTGACGTCTTCGAATAGTTTGCTTTGTGCGATGAACGAAGCTCCATTAATTGTCTTGTTGCGTTCGGAGCTCGCATGTTATCAGCTGTTTTTCAGACCACCTTTATGACAATTGCTACACATTAGCATTCAACCTAAAATGAGCCACCTTTGTAGCAGCGTTTGTAAATGTGATTAAATGACTTCAGTGTCCCCCCCTGGTGGCTCAGTGCTAAGCTCTTAGCTGAACTTCAACCAACAGGAACTATATACAGTTCTTGGTTGTTCTAGACGTTTTCTGTTGTTTCTCGCTGTACATGTTGTAGATTTACTGTTTTCTAACCTGTGGCCTCTCTCTCTCCCTCTCTCCAGCAGTGGTCGGGGAGAACGCGCCTCCCATCCCTGACTCGAACATGGGGAGCCGCATGTTGCAGAGCATGGGCTGGAGCCCGGGGATGGGCCTGGGTCCAGAGGGCAGGGGCATGACCGAGCCCATCCGGGCCACGCAAAGACCCAAAGGCACAGGTCTAGGTTTCAATTGAACACCTCATAAGGAGGGAAGAAGTGAGGCGTCTCCTAGCGACAGAGCCCGTGATGAAAGAGAAACTTTCCCATATTGGGGAAACTTCAAGAAACCTGGGACATCCACACAGACGGTTCCCACAAATGGACAAAATGACTGAAACTGAGCTGCAGAAAAGATTCCTCGCAAACATGTCCCCTCAAGAAACTCCATGTTGGAGAAAATAAATGACATCGATGCCTCATTGTTAGTGTGTTGGCTGGCATGCTGCCTAAGCCCTGTTACCTCAGATGCCATTGTGACAGGCAAGAGAACTGGGGGTAATATTGACCATATACAGAGTGCACAAATGATAATGGTATTTTTTTTTGTTTGTGAATTATTGATAAATGGTTTTATCCAATATTGCACAAGATTTTTGGAATTAATCAATGCCTGTATGAATAGGCCATACCTCAAGATTCACTTTAGGTTCCTTTTAATGTAATGCAGTTGGGGTCCTCTGTATGGATGTGAGTTGAAATATCTGGAGGTTTTTTCCCAATCCATTTTCCCATTCATTTTATGGACGAAGTCATGTCATCTGAATGTTTGTATCAATCCAAAAACTAAAAAAAGATCCAAATCAAAACCACAAGTTTTCTTTCATTCACACACCACTGTGTGTGCATGATGTGCAGCTGTGGATGCTCCAGGTTCCCCTGATGTTTACTAAGAAAATGTATGTTTGGACACGTGAGGTAAAGTCTTGCCAACGACGTGCTTGACCGTCCGAGTTTACTCGGTTTGTTTTGGTACTTTATCCTGACAGATCGTACTGCAGTATCATACAGCGTATCATAGCCGTGCTGAATGACTGGACGTAGATTATATGACAAAATGTGATTGTCAGGTTACAAGCATTCCAGTGTCTCCATACAGGTTTACAGTGAAAATCTATTAAGCTGATTTCAATGTCTTCAGAATTTGAAAAAAGACTTGAGGAATAATACACATATAAAGGACCTACGTACCCCTGATTCATTGTTTCCCCTTCATTATCCTGATTAGAGCTTTTCTCTTGTGTTTTAATGACATTTTTAAAATGAGTTTTAGACCCACTGTCATTTACTTTATTGTGATATTGTTTCTTGTGTTTATTTAGGCTATTGGGTATTATACAGCTCACCTGCAACCATTGTTTGTACTTAATACAGATTTGAAATAACTTTGAGTGCAGGTAGAGAGATTAAAGTCTAGGAAGATAATGAAATTATGAATATGAAATGTGCAGGAAGTTGTACTGTAACAATATTTCTTTCGTGTACTGTTGTTGTAACCTTTGAGCACCAGATGGATGGTCTTTTACCCCACTAGGCCTGTTGGTGTGAGATGAGCTGTCAGTGAAGGAAACAATATTAAACTCGGATACTGCCTAAACTATGTGGTAGTTTTTTCCCCTATGAAGCCGATCCCACTCTTCTGGTTCATCAAGTGGTTTAAACCTAAGGATCATTTAATTTTGACTAGAGCTGGATTGACACTAGATTTTTGAAGCCAATATATATATCACATTTTGAGAGTTAAAAACCTTACATATTGGCTGATTTTCTATTTTCAAAATGCAGAAGCACCTGTTGAAGGGATCATTTAAAACTTTACATAATGCCTTTATTCTCTTTCTTGCTCAGAATTAGATGAAAAGATCAACACCACTCTCATGTCTATATGGTAAATATGAAACTACAGCCGGTTAGCTTAGCTTAGCATAAAGATTGGAAACAGGGAAAGCCTGGGCTTGTCCATCTGCCGTGTAAAATGCCACCAAAGTTCACAAATTAAATGATCTTTCTTTAAAGTGAAAAAAAGGAAAGTTTGTGGTTTTACGTGGTGTTCTGTGATGGAACTATTTCTTTGCCAGGTGCAGGAAAGAAATTGTCCAGTTTTCCACTCTGACTTTGTTTTAGCTTGAGAGGTGCTGGTACTTTTAGACAGAGCCAGGCTAGTTGTTTCCTCCTTTGCCGTTTTTATGCTAAGCTAAGCTAATTGAAGCTTGTATGTGTATTTACAAAACACTTATTAACTGAAATACAGCTGTAAAATCAAACCAGTTGAAATGTACTTTAAGTCCAGTGTGGATGAAGCCGATTTATGGCTGCACATGAGCATTTGAACCTCTCATCCCTCCACCGATTAAATACAAACCAGGAGAAGTTTCTAGTCTTGATGTGTCTCAAGAAAGCACATGCGCAAATGCTCCTTTTGAAGAGCGCTTTAATCCAAAACTTCCATAAGAACATGCCCTCTAAATATTTCCAACTCTATCAACACATGCATCACATTTGAATCATGCTGACTCAACATCGCTGAAATATGATGCTCCCTCTTCTCTCTCCCATCGCTCTGCCGTCTTTGCAAGGCTGCAATAGAAATCCCTCCTCTGTATCTATGGGAATACAGGAGCGCTGTGTGTCCTCTACCCTCCCTTTCACTCACCACCGCTCTCTGCATATAAGGAAACGCTGGCTGTGTCCCCCAACTCCGCTACCCACCCCACAGTCTGCTCACCCCCTCCTCTTACACACACTTTCTGTCTGACACACTCTCTCAGGACTCCCCTGTGAGCAAGCTAGGCAGGTAGGTAGGTAAACTCAGCACTGGATCAGAGTGAGACGCTGAGAGCAGAGAGAAAGAGGAAGAGGGGAGGTGTGTGTGTGTGTGTTGTGTGTGCGCGCTGCTGCATCGCTGAGCTACAGAGACCGGAGGCGAAGAGAGATGGAGCGTTTGTCCTTGAGACTGACTGACTGACTGACTGCAGCTGTAGAGCGGAGGACCAGCCACCCAGCCAGTGGATGAACCTGACAGTGAGTACTGAGCGAAAGCAATAAGACGAGCGACTGGGAAGAAACAAACGCAGGCTTCTTGTAATTGCAGCAAATGGGTTTCTGTTCCTTGTCTGCTTAGAAACAGTCTAAGCAGACTGTTATTGAATGAATGGAAACAGAGGTGTGTATGCTATACGCATGTGTGTGTGTGTGTGTGTGTGTGTGTGTGTGTTTGTAACCAGGGGAAGGTCTACTTTGCTGCCAGGTGAACTCGTCTTGCAAGCTTTTTAGTGGCTCCCATCAATTCTTGCCTTTCAACCTATGTAGGACTTTGACAGCAGTTCAGCAGTTGTTCAGCTGCTCAGTGTGTCTGCAGCAGTGTCCGCTGTGTCTTTGTGTGTGTGTGTGTGTGTGTGGCATCAAGAAAGATGTCAGTAAACATAACATTACGGTACATTTCTACATCTCTACATCTCCCTCCGCTCCTCCTCTCTCTCTCTCCTTTCCCACTGCTTCTGTTGACAGATCGATAGTTATACATCTATAATTGGAAGTCATCATTTATGGCGACCCTCCAAAGCGAGTCATTATCATGTGTAATCTTGCAGAAAATTACATTTTGACTGGTGTACCTCGTCGCGGCCAGGAATCAGTGGACTGTGCTGAGCGGGCTAACTGAGCAGAGGGATGACCAGAAGAGGACCCTGGAGCCTGGAGAAGGGTGGTGTTGTAGGGTGAGGATGGGGGTTGAGAGCCAGGACTTGGTGTCACATTTTGCCTGAAAGCAAGGAAGTCCAAGCGGCACCCCTGGGCGCATATGTGTGATCAGATGAGGAAGGACAGGAGGGAGTCGTAGACAGACGGAGAGGACGGCAACACAGTGTGAAGGATTAGAAAGAAGAAGGGAAGGATGGTGAAGTAATCGGAGAGAGATAGACGAGTTTTGGTATTAGCTCTCTGTGGTGTGAGACGGCGCTGTGAGCTGAGGCTGGCTCACCTGTGGAGCTGCTGACAGAATGTATTAGGCCACGTTTGAGGGGAGGCTGGATGAATGGGTAGATGGAAAGAAAGCCGTGGCAGACTTCTTTTTTTAAACTAACATGACAGGGTAGCTCTTTTAGTCTCTGTGTATGTTTGTGTCGATTTGTTTATTGTAGACATGCTGACAGTGAGCCAGAGGGCTACATGTTCCACCTGTGGAGATAAAAGTGATATGATGAGATAGACCGCGTGCTGGTTTTGTGTGTGTGTGTGTGTGTGTGTGTGTGTGTGTGTGTGTGTGTGTGTGTGGTTATGTGCAAGTGTGTATAATAGTTCCTGACATCAGCAGTAGGTGTGTGGTGCTGACTCCCAGGATTCTGTGTGTGTTGGGCCCGCACCAGCAGGTCTGGGAACCAGGTGTGCGTATGTGTATAAAAGGGGGGTTAACTTGTGATCACCAGTGGTGGAAGAAGTACACATGTCCTTTACTTAAATAAAAGTACCAATACCACAATTTAAAAATACTCCTTTACAAGCAAAAGTCATGCATTTAAAATCCTACTTAGAACGAAAGTATTATCTGAATGGAAATGAACAGATTTAAAGGATCAAAAGTAATAGTATTCCTTCTGCTGAAAAATGGCGCCTATGACTGATATATAATGACATATTATATCAGATATCAGATATATCAGTATGAAGTTAATTCTGATGTAACGATGTGAAAGCAGCATGTTACTGTTGTAGGTGTTTGAGGTTGAGGTGATTTTAACTATTTCTTTAACAGGTTTGCCCAGTGGGATCCAACCTAGGCGTCAGACAGGAAAAAGAAGAGGGTCGTGACAAAAAGAAAAACAACGTTTTTTTTAAAATGTTTCTCTACTTGCTGTTTTAGAGGTGTGGCAGTGTCGGTCAGTTGGTCAGTCCACCACTTTGATCCTGATGGAAATATCTCACCTTTGCATCTAGCAGGTCAACATTTAATCAACATTTTGCTTTGTCCAATATTTTGGTTTATGACCAAATTGCTTCAAAACGAATGACATTCGTGTCATAAATACTTTGTATTTAGTGCTGATTAACAAATAAAGCATGCTAACATGCTAAACTAAGATGATAAACATGGCAGGCCTTATACCTGCTGAACATCAATGTGTTTTTATTGTTACTGTAAAAATATAAGCATACTGATGTTAGCGTTTAGCTCAAAGCCAATAAAGTTGGTAACCACTGGTTTAAACTTTAACAAAGCATTGAATTTTATAAGCTTAATACATATTTTTTTACGTAACATCTTAATATGCAAGAGCAGCTGTACTATAGCCACTGGCTATGGTAAAACCAGAACGACTACATTAGTTAAATAAAGCGCAAACATGTAACATAACATCCACAGATGCCACCAAGAACTGGCTGGACCAGGAACCTCCGAAGACCTGGAAAGAGGACAAGCTGACAACACTGAGAAAGTGACGTGGGTGGACGGAGGCTGATGTCAGAGCTGGAGACCAGAAGCTGACCAGTTAAGCCAATACTGCTGGTTGCGAATATTGAAGGGGCCCTGCTGTGGTAATCCACATTATGTGGTTAAGAGAGGCTTGGTTACATAATCGCTCTAAGAACCTCCAGATGGGCACCTTCCAGAAGACAGCGTGACATGATTGAAACGATGACATGTACTTGACTCTGAGCACGCTCCATAATCGGGGTAAACTTTAGTCACTGTCCTCGATGGTTCTTTTAAATAATAAGCCCGTATCAAGCTGGTGGTGAGTTCAAGGCAAAATGCTGCGTTGTGAAAAGGTGCTGTGAATGTCAAAGACATCTGTCCACTAGGGGGCAATCGAGACAAATTATTAGGGCATGTAAAACAGTTGTAACAGCCTGCATTTCATCACACTTTCTCTGTGCATTTTGTCTCAAATATTCATAAAATGATCCCGAGTTAGGCATAATGAACTTCTGCCTGCCTGAATGCCTCCCTTTGCATATATGTGTCCCAGCACGGACTCACTTCCTCCCCAGAGGGACCGTAGGATCTCCAGATAAGTGAAACCCATTTGAAGACCCTCAGATGATACAGCAGCAGCAGGTCCCAGCAGCTCTTAGTGACATTTCTATGGTTTCTGTGCTTTAAGCTTCTCCCAGAGGCTTTCTAAAGTTTCTGGTATTGGCGTGCTTGTGTGTGTGTGTGTGTGTGTGTGTGTGTGTGTGTGACCTCTGATCCCTGTACAGTGCACTAGAGATCAATACAATGAAACTGATCCTATTCCAAGTGCTCATCTGTAAGTCCATCATTTTTATGTATCATTTCCCTCACATCCATCTATTTAAAGACATCTAACTGTACAGCATGCATACAGAACTGAGATATGTTCTTACATGTGAATATCACATTTCTCGCTATTTCTCCTCCCTTTTCTTCATTTCTCCCTTTTCTTGTTCATGCCGTTCACTTTCCTCGGCCTCCCCCCACCTCCTTTTGTAAAGCAGGTGGGTGCAGCGAGACAATGGTGTTTGCACACAGTGTCAATAGTCTTTCTCTCTGTCTCAGTTATTGATGGATGACTGTGAGTCAGGCATAAACTAAGCAGATTACAGTCACTAGATCTGAGGGCTGATGTGTGTGTGTGTGTGTGTGTGTGTGTGTGGTGGTGGTGGTGATGGGGGGGAGTCTCCCTGTCCTTACTGGCTAAATTGAAGCTAGCATCGGTGGGAAATAGAATAGAGTAATGTGACCCCTTTTTAACCTGTATGCGGTTACTGTTAGTTTCACAGCACTAGCAGGAAAGAGGCACAGCTTCATGTTCTCACAGTTCAACATTATTTTTATTGTTTATGGTTTATTGTTTGCCTTGGCGTACTATATTATATATTTTGTTCCTACTTTCTTAATGGTTTTAACTCACATGTATCATTTATGTGTCTGTTTTTATTGTGTTTAGTTATGTCTAATGTATCATCTCTACATTAACCAACTCTTTGTGGCTGCAACATCCTGGTTTAGCTCACACTGTGTGAAGCACATTGTGCTTCCACCTGGAATTAAATGTATTACTTTCTTTTGATTACTCGGTCGGACAGATTGAGAATAAACAAAACAATCTTTCTGTTTCTTGCAGTGCGTTCCAATTCCAGGCCGGGGTTTTCGACTGGGTCAGTACTGCTGCCGCTGTAAAGAAGGTTACTACAACCCTAATATAGCCATTCAAGATTCAGGTAAGTCAATAACTAACATCTGCCCACCGCAGGTTAAATAATGGAGAGAGGCTCTCCTTAGGTTACTGCCTCATCTTTTGGTCTTCAAAGTCTTGCACACTGCTTACTGTCCACCTAAACAAATCCAAAAATTACAGAAATTTGGTGATAGTTGTTGAAATTGTCTTTTTTTTTTATTTATCGAGAAGTTAGTATTGTTCTATATGATTTATATATGTGGTTTTCCTATATTTCTTACTCTTATTACATGATGAGGGGGCCATGTGGGAAAGGTTCAACTACATTAACAAAAGCAAATTGATTGAGTCTAAACCCCTCTTAAACCCTCACCACCCCATTGACCGCCCTTTTTCAACAACACCCAAAAAAATCTCAGATGAACCCACGGTACACTACCTGCTCAGAACTAAAGAGCAGACAGACACAGTTAGCAACTAGCTGGTGACGTTTGGGGAAGTTTAAAGGGTTCCTTTTTCAAATTTGAGTATCCAGTCCTCGTTCACCTTGTCTCTGCTAACAACCCCTGGCTTGTGAACAGTTGAAGGCAGACATGTGCTTTCTGTGTGGAGCATCGAATAGATGTTTTCTTTTTATGGCTTCCCAACTAATAACTATAGCCTATTGTGCTCATTGTGATGGGTGATCAAGTTGGGAATCAAACCCCAGTTCTTTTTGTTGGTGAGCGATACATTTACCCTTTGCTACCTGTGATTAGTAGACAAATCCCTTAGAGATATTAACTGCTGTATGTGCTGTATGTGGTTTTGAGGTCACATGTATGAGGTCCTAATATGGGTTTGTGTAGGTGTAGATGCAGATGGTAGCCCTGTAAACGGGAGTGACGGCAGCAGAACGTGTTACCCAAACATGCCCATCTGTCTGCCGTGCTGGCCGGGCTGTAAGAGCTGTCAGGACGGCACCCCCTGCTGGGTGCAGGAGGCCTGGCTCCTCAGGGCTGCCGTGCTCGCCGTCCAGGGCGTCTTCATGCTCCTCATCTTCGTCAGCATGCTGGTGGCCTACAGGCATCGTCGCAACCGGGTGAGTCAGGTCTTTTGGCTCAACGGGGCCACCATACGGATGGGGTTGGGTAGAGAAACAATCAGGAGAGCTGTTCCAGGCATTGAGCCATGATGCATTAAGTCAAAAATGTTGCTGTGTTTATTTAGCAGAAACGTTTTATGTGAATCTTTTTTTAAACAACCTTTTACAAACTTTTAACTTTACAAGTGCTGAAAAAATGATGTTATGCTGTTCTCTCTCTGTTTGAGTCAAACACATTTTGATTATGGTCTAATTTTCTTCTGGTGTCTTTCAAATCAGGTCTCTAAATAAAAAAATGATTTATGTACAATAGGTCAGGGCGAGTTTTTCAAAGGTCCATTTTCAGTGGTGGAATGTAACTAAGTACATTTACTTAAGTACTTTACTTATATATTTCCATTCTATGCAACTTTCTACTTCTATTCCACTACACTTCAGAGGCAAATACTGAACTTTTTGCTACATTTGTCTGACATCTTTAGTTACTTTTCAAATTGCAATTCCTCATCTCTTTCCTGTCCAAATGTTTTTAATTAACTAAAAGATGAATTGTTTCTTTATGTGTTAAGACAATCTTCCTGCTTCTTAAGCTAAATGCACTCCTTAATGTTCCTCAGAGATAAAATACATAGAAAATTCTTGGAACAGAAGATAGATTTAAACGATCTACATTATTATCATATGCTCTGGAAGATGATCAGCAGTAATGGGCTGAATAACCGATACAGTCTATTAACCTCTCAGCACCCCACCCTCACATAGCTTCCTAACTGTTTCTTTTTTGTGCACTCTCTTTTCCCTCAGAGGATCCGGGCGTCTGGCCTCCTGCTGCTGGAGACAATCTTGTTCGGCTCTCTGCTTCTCTACTTTCCGGTGAGAGTCTGTCCGAGCCAGCCGGCTGAGAGAGTTACAGATAAGAGCTCTTTACAGATCACTGCACAGCACAGCACCACGGATTATATCATAATGGACCATTTGTGGGAGGGTGAATGGGTTGAGGTTATGTGTGTGTGTGTGTGTGTGTGTGTGTGTGTGTGTGTGTGTGTGTGTGTGTTGTGTGTGTGTGTGTGTGTGTGTAGGGCTGCAGGTCATTGATCATTGATTTAGTTAACGTGAACATCTGGACTGGTCTCATGACAGCTCTGCTCCTCATAACTGCATTACCTGTAGGATGATTTTAAAAGATTGTAAAAACGATCATCATATGCAAGACATGCGAATAATAATTTTTAATCATAACGTGACATCTCCATAAATATGAATGTCCATTATGATATCGTGTCCATCATGATTTTGCATTTAAACACTGTACCCTGTACACAGGAAATTACATTTCTTGCTTGTTTAGAATAAATTTAAGTTTTTTTTTTTGCATGAGCAGCAATGACTGAACAGATTACAGATTAAACATTTAAAAAACAAGCGTTGGTGACAGTGCCCATAGGATGTTTTTGAAAGGGCAGTTTTAGGCATGGATTTGATATTCCCACTCACTGCCATCTTGGCAGCTGCACGAGACAATCCTAAATAATTTGCCTGAATTAGGATTTTTTTAGGATTATGATTAGAATTGGGTTCAATTGTGGTGGGCTGAGAGTGATAGGCTGAGACGCCTGTCAATCAGGCAAACATCTGAAACACACACTCAGTTGCCAGTTTGTTGAGTACATTTAGCTAAAACTAATGCGATATAATACAACAGCCATGCAATAAAGTGTACCTTCATTTTTGTTTCAGAGGCGCTGATTAAACTTTATGGTCATTTTGGAGGTTTTGCAGTTTGTAGTGCTATTGAATTGTGTTATTCTGAGATGTGTTGCTAATACACATTAGCTTCTCCCATTGTCTAGCTGCTCTGAAGACTAGCAAACCTCTTATCTCAAGCCAAAATTCTTCAGTTACAATTCAATTCAATTCAAATTTATTTATATAGCGCCATATCATAACAAAGTTATCTCAGGGCACTCAATCACATGGAGCCGGTCGAGACCAACTTCCACACACACAAAGACCCAATGTTCCCACCATGAGCAAGCACTAGGCGACAACGGCAAGGAAAAACTCCCTTTTAACAGGTAGAAACCTCGAGCAGAACCAGGCTCTCGGTGGGCGGTCATCTGCCTCGACCGGTTGGGTTGCAAGAAAAGGGGGGGGGGCAGGAGAGAGAGAGCA
>JAVQJD010016430.1:0-26394 GCA_036023655.1 Nannoperca australis | reverse complement strand
CACACACACACACACACACACACACACACACACACACACACACACACACACACACACACACACACACACCAGCAGGAGGAGAGTGTGTGTGGTGCCAGGCCCTCCAAACGCCTGGCATCGCCATCACAGAATCAGAATAAAAATTAAAACAGCAAGAGAGGGAGGAGATCAGTCTCTTTGGAAATGGCTGGGCGCCATCTTGGATCTCTGCTGCGTTGGACCGCCTCCACGATGCAGGACCTCGGCTCCACCGCCAAATCTGACCACTATTTTTGGAATGAAGCTGAGATTTTGTTCAAATATTAGGTGAATTTAAATGTGTCCATTTTTAGTTTGAAGTAAAATGCAAATCAAATATTTCACATTTGCTCCTTTAATCCTCGTCGAGGTGTTTTCTAGTAACAAAATAATAAACGTGTGATATCATAAATCCATCACATGCAGGACCACACCAGCTGCACTGGATCCCATGTTTAATATAAGGCTGAATATAAACCGGTGTGAGAAGGACCACCCATCGTTCTTTCAGGGGTTTTATAAAGAATAAGAACTGGTTTAAAACTGTTAACAAGGTGGTTTCATACACGTTCCCTTCAACCGGTCAATAAGCTGATTGTATTTTGCACTGTGTGTGTGTGTGTGTGTGTGTGTGTATACATTTATATGTACATTTGCAGTGCAGGGGGGTGCACTAAGGGATTGAGAGTAACGATATTTCAAATCTCTGTCCTGTAAATGCTGCAGAATTGACAATAAAGAAAAACTTGAACTTGAATATTTCTTTGCAGCATATATTTTGAAATTGATTCTCACAACTCTGAGAAATGACTCAATGCTTTCGATATAATTAGTGGACAATATTCAGATAATGATCTGTGAGATGTGATGAAGGATGAAACATCTGAGATGTGATGATGTGTGCATTTCACACACTTATTGAACTGATTCTGGTCTCAGCTGTGAAGCCACGACATCCTTAATGTGATGTCTGTCCACTTTAGTAATAGTTGACTTTGTATTTTTGCATAAGTTGAGCATATTTTCACTAATGGCATCAGTACTTCCATTGTGACCGTGTCTGAGTATTAAAACCTGTGAAGCCCTGAGTTCTGGCATTAACATCTGCTTCCTTCATTCATAATCTCTTGACTTCTTCTTTGATCCAATGTTTGATTTTGGCAAACTATTCCTCTTTAGCGAACATTTGTCATTGGAGAAGTTGAATAATTCAGTGAAATGATCAGCAGGGTTTAGCAGAAACATGTTTTAGTATTGTTCACTGTGCCAACACTCAGATGCAATAATACTAGTGTTTTCAAACAACACCAAGTCCTCTATACACTAGAGATGATGAGGGGAGGCTTTGTTAGCGAGACGTGAAGCTGCTACCAGGATTCAACTATGCAAGGCGGCAGGAAAACCTGCATTAAGATTATCTGATGAATGTTTGTGCATCTCCGGCCAACTAGTGACTCTGGATTGTGACCGTCAGTCCAAGGGCACAAAGTATTTGATCAGAGTTGTGAAAAAGCAGTTTATCTGGAGGAAAAAGAGGCATCAACACTCTCCTCTCTGTTCTAAATCTTACACTGTACACATAGAACACACAGCTAACATCACTGCTGTCTTTCGTTTAATACATTTTATAAAACACCATCTCTTGTTCAATTTGCACCCATTTCACAGCAGGCCTGTTCCTGAATCTGTCCCTGGTGAGAACACGTGGTTATGCTGCCATCATGTGGTAAATCCACGGTGTGAACACGTGGCTGAAGCCCACTGATGCAACATAAACCAGCACAGAATCAGACACATTTAGCTTTTCATATACAAGGACCACATGTGTGCATACAAGAGCATATATATATACAGAACACTTAAAATGAACACACTAAAAGCCAGTAATACAATATAAATAGAGAATTTAGCGACAGAACAAGTGAACTGTACAATAATAAGACAAAGAAGAGAAGTACATTTTGTGCAGCACACAGGATGTGAGGCTTTGCTTTGACCCAGAAAGGTACAAAGAGGCCAAAAGTCCATCTCGACCTAAAATTCAAATCAAATGAACAGTATTTATTTATTTTGGTGATGTAGAAAACAGAAAGATTATCTCTAGCATAAAGATGTATAAAATATATATCCCAAAATGTACATTACAGATATTAGTGTAAGAAGAAAATAAATATGATTAATTATATTCTAATTAAAACGCGTAATTAGCGGATTATTTTGAAGGGTCTTACCGGAAGTGTGTTGATGCGCACGTACACCAGCTGTGAGGCAGAGGTTTGTGCTCCAATGTTTCCAGTCCCACTAAGTGTTGCTCCATCCACTTGGAGTGATCCTCAGAATCACGTGGGACAGGCTACAGGTTTGTTTTCTGCATTTCGTGTTGTGGCGGAAACTGAGATGTCCGGTAACTGTAGCAACAGTGAACGTCCCACAAAGGTACCTGCGCTTCACCTGGGACGACAGGTAACTGACTCAACGTTCAATTAAAACATGTAATATTTATTTGCTTCTTGAGATTTTGACTCTTCTGAGGGGAGAAAATATAAATGAGTTAAAACTGTAACTTGATTTTAGTTTTAGGGTTTATTCCTTTAAATCCCTTTTATTTTTGTGTCGTAGTCTGTTCCCCTTTCTGTAAGAACAGTGTTATTGTTGAGGCGGTGTTGGGTTAATGTTAAGGTTAAATTTAAGTTAAGGGGAAACCGACTTTAACACAACTCAACACTAAACTGTCACTTAACATCGAGACTAAAACATGTTCATTTATAAAATGTAGTTTGGTGTCGTTGAACTAGCAGCATTTTTACATTTTAGACATTCAAGTCACTAAGCATTTCTTTCTGAAAGAGTGTTGACCTGTGACCTGTCATCTCTTGTGTAACTGCAGCTTTGAAAACATTTCCAGAGTTCTCGTGTATTCATTAATTAACTGACGATGTGGGATTATCAATAAATAACTTTTTAAACTTGTTTTCCTCGTTGCTCATTATTTGCTCACTTATGTGCACTGTGACAGATACGTGGCTATTGTTGTAGCCACATCTGATGTGTTGTCAGGTGTGTTGTTGTCACGTCACTTCCGCACCTGAGGGCGGAGGCAGGTAACTGGTCACTGCATCTACATAGAGGAGTTACAGGTGAAGGCCGTTTGAACAAAGACGATTATTTTGTTATTTTCAACAACATATCCCACAGTTTTAACCATTAAACCTAATGGGAGTTGTAGTTCTTGAACATTAATATGTTTATTTTCATTAAGAAAGTCATTTAACTGCCCATTTATCAATTTATATTCATATATAGTGAATATTGACAGAAAACTCCAGTATCAGCTTTTCACAAAAAGCCCTAACTGTACGAGAAAAGTTAAAGGAAAGACTCGCAAGAAGCGTTTTAGTTCAGTCTCAGTGCACTGAGGCATTTCTATGTTATTTATAATCCACTTGTAATCATTGTTTTCAGACGAAGACAGGCTCAGTGTAAAGGAGTCGTGTTGAAGCTGAGTGAGTGTCGTCCCACGATGTCTGCTGAAATACCCACGGAGAGAACGTACCAGAGGACGTGCATGGACTCCGACCCGTCACTTCAGTCTCCTGCTCCTGGACCGAGCGGGGTGGACCACCGAGGGCACAGACTGGGCCCGCTGGCCTCTCAGGGTGAACCTCTCCTCTCCTCTGCCTCCCCCATTGGACAGAACCATCCACCTCCTCTGCCGGCCGCCCCGGCTGCAGATGCCTTTCAGACTGGAAGTCAGACTGTGCAACAAGTAAGTGTCACACAGAACATAGAACCAGACAACTCTTTCTTGACAACGTTAGCATTAGCAACATTAGAATCCAACCAAAACACATACGTTTAAGGACAAAGTCGCACATTAACTTTGCTGTGTGTGTGTTTTGAGTCCACTGGACATCCTAAATAGTTTGTTTTCTTCATTATTATATTTGTTGTTATTTGTAGTAGGTGGAAAATAAATAATGTCAGGATATATTTCATACAGTGCTGTTAAGTTGCCACTAGACGGCAGTAGAACATCAGGATTTCTCCTGTGAAGCATCTCAGTCGGACTAACGCAGTACTGGAACTGGTTGTTGACGTTTGTCTGTTGATGTTTGTCTGTTGACGTTTGTCTGTTGGCAGGCTCCATGTGAGGAGGTTCAGCAGCAGATTGAGCAGATCCAGCAGGTTCTCCAGGAGCAGGGCAGACTGCTGACTCTGCTGGGAGCAGGTCAGTGTTCAACAGTTTGCGCTGGACACGAAGAAAATCAGTGTTAGCTTCTCAGAATCCCCACGTGAACCTTTAGCTAGTTGTGCCTCTGGTGCTGACAGTCCATGTGTAGATGTGTCTTTTTTTATTTGCACAATGATGATGTCCCTGCAAGTCTTCAGGTCGTTTACTATTCTGTTTTGCACATGTTGTTGTTTTGCATTTGTCCACAGTTTATAACACCAATGTGTTTACAATGTATTCTATGATGTGTGCTTCCCACACTTTTATATGCTGGGAAACAACAGTGCTGCTCACTGGTTGAAGGTAGAACAAACTGCAGTTCCCAGGATCAACCCTGAGGAGCGAGACAAACTAAATAAATCATTTCTGGACTTTTGTGAATCAAAATGGAACTGAATGGGAAGCTGAGAGCCAATATTCAGCTGCTCCTGTCGCTACATCCCGTGCAAGATCCCTTTTTCAGCATTGGAATGAAGCATTTTCTATTTAACAGAGCAGATCCAGTTCAGGAGACGCCTGCGATGAAGCTGCTTCAGTCTGAGGCCGAGACGTTAAAGGCTTTGAAAGCCAGCAGACGGGACACAGAGCTGCAACAATACCACTGCTGGGCTTTGTTTGTTTGTGCGCTCATGCTTCTTCTCTCTAATGTTGTTGCCCCGCTGGGATGTTCTCGCTCTGAGGCTGCTAGCCTCGACTTGACAGCCACCACAAGTCGGCCTCACCTGTTACGACACCTCGCGATGCTCCAAAGAAAAGTCAAAATGAGGGACGTCTGTCCACGAGGTCTGTGCGCTGCTGTCGTCTGCTGTGTTGGACCTCCTGCAGAGGACTTTATGTTCTAAGTGGAACAGGAGTTGTTGAAAGCAGAACCGAGCAGAGGTCTTGATAAACCGTGTCTGAATCGTGGAGCTGAGACTAAAACAGTGTCGTCTCTTTGCTCTGAACTGTTCACATGAGAACTTATTTCCTCATTTCCAGCAGCTGTCTGCGATGTGACTTCTGCCTCTGATTTACTGCACGATGAGCAGTAAGCTCCTTTGTCACAACACGGACATCTTGTTTCTTCTCAAGCACCTTTTTCTTGAAGCAGCAGTGATGATGACTGATGAGTACACAGACACACAGCTGTTTACTTTGTCCCCACTTAGAGTAAAGTGTCTCTTCAATTTATCATCGGTTTCTGTGGAAATGCAGAGGAGCATTAGTACACACACACACACACACACACACACACACACAGGTTCTTATTTCTCAATCTGATCTGCTCCTGTCTCCTCTTCTCTCTCTCTGCCTTGAAGGTCTGGTGTTTCCTGCTCGGGTGCACTCGCGGTGGATTGGATGGCTGCCTGCGTCGCCTGTCGTGATTTCTGAGAAGGTCGGTACTTTATAACTGGTAAAGTGACGAGGAATCACTTAAACTAATAACGTGTGGGCCGCCAAGCTGTCTGCACGTGATTGAAAATAGTTTGGAGAGAAAGTTCACTCAGTTACACGAATCCTGTTAGACAAACAACCAGTTTGGAGCCGAATCTGACTGGTGTGCATGTGAGGTTAGCAGTTATATAAATATATATATATATAAAACCTAAGAAGTGAGGTACTGCATGATTTCATTTCATTCTTTTACTGGTTCTTATCAAGCCAGTTTCCAGAAGCAGCTGTTTTCAACAAACAAGCTCTGATGAACCCACTAAACAGCAGGCAGGCAGAGCTGAACTACAACGCCCGGCAGGTTTCTTCAGGAGTGGGTGAAGACCGAGCTAGAGCTAAAAACCAGAGTGAATACTGAACTTTTATTGACCAGGTGGCCTGAAACACGCTGGATGTGTAAATGGGAAACTGTTTGCCAACGTGTCGGCCGTAATAACGTCAAAATGTGAAAGTATGTCAGGGTTGAGTGTTTTCTTAGCTTGTTTGTGTTTGTTTCCTCTGAGACGCCTTTTAAGATTCTTCTCGAACTGAACATGTGTGTTTGTCTCCAGAACAAAGTACATTTGAGGGTTTTGAAACCACTACTGAATCCGTTTCTATGTAGAATATCTTGCAGGTGATTCAGAGAACTCCCCACACTAACACGGTGGGATTCATGTTAAAAACCAGCCACTTATAAAGTCTTTTAAAGTTCCTAAATGTGGCCTGAAACATGTTTTCTGGCGGCGTCAGCAGTGTTTACAGTATCAGCTTTCATCACTCCAATAACTCCAGAAGCGGCCTCTCTACTCCCTCCTTGAACCCTGCTCAAACATCTAATCATGTCTCCTGGTTCCTGTCTTTCTCCTCCCCGTCCTGTGTGGCGTCACAGGTCCCGCTGTTCCCGCTGTCACCTCCTCCGTCAGGTGGAAGGAGGCCCGAGGATCCTCCTGTCCCGACAGGTCCCGGCCAGGGTGAGAACCAGCTACAGCCGCCCCAAACCACGTCCACTCTACTTCTCTGTTTACACAGGCAAAGAAAACCAATCTAATCTGATCCACGTTTCATATTCACATGTTGTGTTCAGGAGCTCAGAATGAAAAGGGATTCAAATGGGCTGAAAGCAGATAGGCCAATGATTAAAGTTCAGTTTTTCAATTGAAATCATTACAGCTGATGACACATTTTACATCCAGTGTATTTTAATGTGACTGTAAAACAGCCCAAATACAAGTTACACTTCAGTAATATCATTTATAATAGTCCCGACCCCTCAGTCCTCCTCTGCAGCCTCGTGTCAGATTAGTTTGGTGCAAACTGAGAGAAACAGACTGCTACTTGAAGTGAGTTCAAACCGTTAAGATATTTCAAGTCAGCAGAAATGTACTCACAGATAAAATTGTGTATTTCCACATTCACATATTGCAGCAGCAGTAAAACCCATCGAAGACAGTGGAAGTGTTTCACAGTGTTGTGATGCGGCTCGGTGAACGTGTTCGCACTGACACCTCAGCACTGTGACGGCAGCATGTCTCGGGGTTGTGATGTCTTAAGCATTTACTGAGATAAAAAAACTCACATATTAGGACTTATTCTGTACAAGAACACATTGTGTTGTATATTAGTTATATATAACTAATCATAAGGGTTCAGAAGATGTTCGCACCCATTACACAGAGGTTTTATGTCTTGATATGATCATATAATAATATCATATATCATATCATATAATAACACGATAACAGTAATAGTATTATGAGTACGTCGTTCTATTGTAACAAAACAAATAAAACATTACCATTTTAATAATGCTAACACAGACAAAACAAACCCGATGACCTCCTTGTTACTGAATGTGGATCCACAATTAAAAAGAAGAAAGAAGACGTACTGACTTTACAAACAAATAATATAAACTGCTACACGTGGTCCGCTGTTACATATGTTATATAAAGTAGCAGTGTTTTCATGCAGTTGTGCAGAATCAGATATGGATGCTCACATGTTGCCTGACATGTTGATTGTTTACTTGTTTGTTTGTGACCCTGAGTTGTTTTTAATCACGTAGCAATGTTAAAGAGCCGGAGATCAACGTATTGTGTTCCTCCTGAGGAGGTTTCCCCCACGTCTGTTTTGACTTGTCGTCATTAATTCAGTGTTAAAATAAATTCAGCTCCACAGCGCAGGCGTCTCACTGTGTTGTTGCACAGTGATGCATCTGTAACACACAGATGAGTCAAATCAGGGGGAATTAAACCGACCCAGCAGGTGGAGGGTGAACAACCTGATTATATTATTACTATTGATGACATCATCGCGGTGAGTGACAGGTGAAGACGTCTGTCTAAAGGGTTGTTTCTTCTGGTTAAAGGCATGATTCATTATTAACACTGTTCAGGGGGTTTTTACAACGTTGGGTTTCTGTGAAGGCCACGCCTTTGTAGAGATGAGTGACAGCTATTCATTTTATTATAAATTAATTTACAAGATATTATCGCGCACAGAAAACACGTTCAGTATAATTACACCCATCTCTCTTCACAATTCAATATTAAATCAACATTAACGATCAGCTTCCTGTATGATGGGCCTTTAGGATCAAGTCTTATGTAACGGGGGACTGACCGAGGCCTCGTGCATCTATTTTGGGCTCAGTTACATGCACACATTCGATTCCCCTGCTGAAGGAATCCACGTTAGTGAATAATGTAATAAAAAAATACATTTTCCCCTTTTAGTTCCCGTAGATTGGAATTTCTCCCCATCTACAACTTTGTAGAAGATGTATTTAAGATGTAAACACTTTCCGGAGTGTTGTGTTGTAATTGATTTGACACACTAGATTCCTGTTCTTTGTTTAGCTTTTTGGGACTTGAACACTTGAAAGGAATGTGTCATGGTCGAAACTTCTCTTTCTGCTGTCCAAGACAAACAGAAATACAGATGTGCATACTTGAGCTTATGTTTCATAAAACCCACCAGCATCGATATATTCTAGACTATTAAGAGAGTTTCATCTGTTGTGTCACTACCACAGTATATACACACATCCCTCCTATGTACACATGTACCTCTATATATTTCTCTTTAAAAAATGAATAGGAAATAGGAAACCTTAATAATTACTGTACGCCTTGTCTTCGTAAAGCTCTTAACTTGCTCCTCAGGTGCAGTTTGTGGGCTGTCAGCCTCAGGTAGTATCCTGTTGTTCACGCTGTACATCCGTCCCCGTGCATTTAAATGACATTACTGCGTGGCGGATGCAGTGCGTTTGCTGTTGGGTTGTCTAACAACAATGGATCTTTCACTAAGAACGGGAAATAATTGGAGAGATAAAGATCTTTAAACTTGGTGCTACAAAAGCAGTAGACCAGCGGGTCCAGCAGACAGTCTATGTAGGAGAGGATCATGAGGCCGTCGAAGACAATGGCAGCTTGATCCTCATAGAATTCACTCCACTCCTGGAACCGGGCAATCAGCACAACCACCCTGGCTATGGTGCAGGGGAGGAAGCAGAAGGAGAAGAGCACCATGACGGAGGTCACAAAGAAGACCGCTCTCCTCAGCTTGGTCTTATCCCCGACGGTTTTCCTCCTGAGCCGGTTGACGATGTTCACCGTGCAGTAGACCAGGATGATGAAGGGGATGAGAACCTGCGTGAAGAAGACCACCTCTCGCAAACTGTCCACCACATCCTTAAATCAGAAAAAGGATAGACTTAAGAGGCATATACATCAACAACAAGTAAAACAACAACTTCAATAACAAATACCATTACAGCATCTCAAAGACTCCATTACATAAATGTCCCCCATGACTGGTTTATTATTAAGACATTATTAGATTTAGACATTAATGTGTACGTAGCATTTCACTGTTCAGCTGCTCACAAGAGAAACTCCATGATTCATTGTTGAAAAGGTCTCATACACAATGTGGACTTTTCTCCAAAATGTGCTTGTTGTTGAATGGATATTTGATCTAAAGCCTCAAACTGTTAAATGAACCCATCTGTTAAGTAATATATTAAATAACTAGTAACTACAACTGTCCAATATAAGGGATATTTAAAATAAGGGGAGTGAAGAGTAGAAACATAAAGTAAAATAAAAAGAAAACAATGCTTCAAATTTGATCTTAAATACATCATTTAAGTAAATCATCTTTGACTTTTCACCAGTGTTCATGCTTGAATCCACCCGTTAACTCAGCAGTGAAACTGATCTCACGTGACTTTAACACAGTGGAGAAGGTTTGAACACAGCCTCTGTTCAGTGGGTGGCCATGCTGTAAACACAATAGTGCATACTGAGGTGTCCTAATATAAAAAACAATGGACATATTGTCTCTTAATGAGACACCTTGTCGTGCACAGAATTATATACAAGGTGTAATACTCAGTCATTTAGGACAAACTGTGGCCGTGTGCTGTGTCTCTGGAAACAGGCTTCATCGAAGTGGAGGACGCACATTCTTTGTTTCTGTCATTTTATTATTTTCATCGCTCGGTCGAGCAACTGATCCCAAAAATCCATAAATAAGAACCATGCAGCGATGCCACATGGCGTGTGAAGAACATCCTCGTCCTCACAATGAGGTGTTCACGTAAAGCAGAACAGTTACTTCTCATTTCACTCATCGTCACAACCTCCAGATATCAAGAGAGCTGCATGGTGACGGTGTACACACTTTACACATTACCTTGATCAGGGTGTCGTCTTGATCGCCCTTGTGGATCTTGCAGAAGTCAAAGTTCTTGATCATGGTGGGGATGGTGAGAGGCAGCAGAAGCAGCCAGATGATGATAGAGATCTGAGGAGACTTCTTGAGCGCTCTCCTCCTGAGATCCTTTCGACCAGGATGCACCACGTTAAAATATCGATTGATGGAAGTGACTGTGAGGAAGGCGATGCTGGCCCCTCGATTTAAAAACAATATGAAGAGCATAGCTTTGCCGCTCATCCTCTCCTCCTGGATGAAGTAGTATATTTTTATGGGCAAACAGAAGAGCAGCAGGATGTCGGCCAGCACCAGGTTGAAGAGGAAGACGTTGTTGGTGTTGGATTTCCAGAATTTCAGCTTGAATATGAAGAGGTGGAGGACGGATGCATTCAGGGGCAAAGCCAAGATGAAAATCACAATCATGACAGCTGCATAGAATTTATACAGTGTCTTGTTTGGGGCTTCACAGACATCATTAGGTTGGAAAGTAGAATTATTGACTTCCATTTGAACAGTCAAATCAACTCTGTCTTGCAAATATAGATCAAAGTGTTCTCCCAACTGTGCAGGAAATCTAGTCTCACCCTACAAACAGGTCTCTTCAGTGTCTTCAGTTGTAATCCTCATTCAGGCTTTAAGCTCTTTCTTCAGCTCTCGTGTAGTTCTGGTTTCCAGAATCATTCCTGATTTGTGAACTCGGTGAAGGTCTGGAGGTTTTGCTCTCAGTGTGCAGCGCAAATGGTGGGCGGGTTCTTGCTGTCCAGCCTTGTACTAGTTGCACTCGTAGCTCCGCCTCACAGCCTGCATCGAACTAAACCCCGAGGTGCAGAGATGTTTTGAAAGACTGGATGAATGCCGTGTTCAGCCCTGACATGCCCCAGTGTGTGAACCACATCAAAACAGTCCGTCAGATGCTGAAGCCACAGGCTGATCGCACTTTTGAAAGACAGCATGGACACATTTCCCCTTCCTGCAAAGCATATTTCTATTTCTTGGACCAAACCGTGAGAATGAACACATTTTGCCGTCTGATGCTAAAAATGTTCAAATGAGATATGAGTAAGATTCTTAGAGTGCGCAGATGTGAATCCCTGGAAACTGATGATAGATTTACATGTAGGCACAAAGACACTGACTCAGTAAAGGAGGAATGTCTCTTTTAAGGAGGAGGAGAGGGGGTTAACCCTAGGCCTCACACATATCTAAGACTCCTTCTCTACTTCAGCTACAAGTCCAGACAACTCTCCAGACTTTCTGCATGGACACGTTTTAGAGGCATGGAGATGATGTGACCTCGTTCCAGATCTGGTTCATGATTTAAAAGTCTTTTTACAGAAGACTTGGTACATGTTAAGTTCAGTTATCCCACATTTATCCCTGTAGGGAAATGTATTCTCTGCATTTAATCCCTCCTTAGTGTCCAGCCTCTGTGCAGCTGGGAAACAACTCCAGTTCTAAGCCAGTGTGTTGGTCAAAGGCACTGACAGGAGAAGTTACCTAACGTACATGTTCTGATGGCGGTGGAAACTGGAGGAAAAGCATACAAACTTTTAAAACGTAGATCTTGTGTCCACAAATTGTATTAATTCCATAAAAGCTTCACGTCCCGTCCCGCAGAATCTGCCTGCTTCATATACTGAATGTTAAAGTTTGTCGTCTCCCATTCAGATGCATTTAGATCCAAAACAGATGCAGCAGAGCAGGACCACGTTCCTACCATCACTGGGCCTGACCAGGCTGTACACAGAGGGGAAGACCAGGAGCCAGGCAGCCCCTCTGGAGTGAGCAGCATCCTGCCTGTTAACCCTGAAGACAGGTGCTCAGACAGCCGGACTATAACTCTGTGTTAGCGTAACTCTGCTGACCGTGACGCTGCATAACAGATTATGTGCTCACAGGAACATTTCACAACTTTGAACTAACCTACTTTGATATTATTTGGTATTTTCTTTTCCTTATATTCTAAATACAATTCAATTCTTCTTTTTTCGGCTGGGCGCCGCTGCTGATCAGGTCTGCTTGTGTCCGGCAGTGTGTAGAGGAGCAGCATGAGATCTCTGAGCCAAAACAGCTGCAGGTATATTACATGGTAGTATATTATATAAGGTTTACTGTGGCATAAGTACTGAAGTACAACAACAACAACAACAACAACAACACATCAAATCACAAAACCAAACAATAAAGAACGCAAGGAAGTATTTGTATCACAATTTGCCAAAACGTTACATCACACATAAAAAGTCTTCTCTCATATTTCAACAAATAAAAGGAAGTTATAATGTTTCAATGAACTGCTAAACGCATTCTATTAAATGAACGTGTGCACGTGACAGAATGATTTTATCTTTCAGAGCTTTAGTGGGATGATGACGCCGACAGAGAGCCGTTACTTCTTGCAGGAGGGGGAGGTTGTTTCCAGGATGGACAGAAATCATTTCAAGGTCACTGCCCAGCAGCAGGTCCAGAAGAGGACTTCCCTCAGCCAGCAGCAGCCCAGCAGGAAGTTAACGTTGAGCATCCAGAGGTGCTCCTCTGCCCCAGCTTTGTTCCTTAAAGACGAAGGAACGCAGCTTGAAACCTTCCCGTCTCTGAACGATCATAACCTCAAGTTTGGGACTTGCTCTGGTTCCTGTAATCCTCAGACGCCCCAGTGCAGCCAGAGGAAGACCCCAATAGAAATCCAGGCTCAGACTGAGGTCTTTTCCCTGGTCAACAGCCAAGAACACACTTACAGCACTCCTCTCTTGGCCCAACCTGAACAGAAAATGAGCCAGTTACAAGACAGAAAGTCCAGAGAGAAATCCCATTTGGAAGAGAACAGTGATAACGCTCATTCAGGGGCGGCAGAATGCGGAATGAGTCAATCACTCTCTAAGTCTTTTACAGAGAAAAGAGTGAGGCATCAAGAACTGGAAAACATGAGTGAAACTGCAGGAAAAGGTGTTGACGAAGACGAGGTGAAAGGTCAGCTGGACCTCACAGCGCCTCATAGAAAAATGTCCGTGAGTTCATCTGGTGCCACTTCAGAGGATCGAATCGAACAATCCCTGCAGCAGCACCACGCACGTGTCTGGACACCCAAACATCCCAGCGCTGTGCACGAATCAAACTTCAACATTTCCTCCCCTTTGAGGAACAACAGAGTTTCCCCTCTGGCCTGGAGAAATCAGGAAGTTATTGTTAGTTTTAAGATCATGAACGACCACATGGAAAGAGTCTCAAGCTTTGACGTGGAAACTCAATCTACAGGCTGCGATGAAACAAAAACACATTTTCATCTCTGCCAGTGCAGTGAGTCCAGACCAGGAAGCAACACAGGCTCAAATTGGGTCCAAGGTCAAAAACATGCTACAACAACAACTGCGGTTTGTCTTCCTGCGCCAAACAACACAAGTCGAGCCTCAACACCTCTGAAATGCAGTACATTTCCCATGCATTCCACTACAAGAAGCCCGAGTGGTGCTGGTGCTGACAGTGACGATGAAGATAACCCACCCTCCCGGTGTCACCAGTTTCCCAAGCTCCCATCCCCTCCTCCTGGCCCCGGCCTCCAGGAACCCCGTTTAAACCTATCAGAGGATGATTATGCCGCTGATGCTGAGGAGGGATGGATGTTCCCGGGGATCCAGAATCTGAAACAGGACCAGAGTCTTGGATCCGGACTTGGGCCCCGGCAACAATCCTTCTCAAAAACTCATGATGGTAACATATTTAACATATATTCAGGTCTGGTTTTGATATTCTTGATTGAATCTGCATCTTGAACTCAAACATCCAAGTCAAGTAACAATAAACACAAGTGAGTGGATATGTTCACAAACTTTCATGTCTCCATTAGCTTCAGATAAACATTTTTCTGTCCCCCATCTCCTACTTTTTCATTTATTTAATGGCCGGTATGAACAGGAGGAAACAAGAAAACCCTGTTTCGGTGTTCGTATGGACACCTGACTATTGTTCTAAGACAGACTTGAAGAAATTGTGAACCTATCCTTTAAACTGTTTCTCAAAAGAGCTCAAATCCATCTTCTTGTTACACGCCTTCAGTTTCTTTGGCAGAGCCACGGCATGAAACCCGGCACAGAGTCCAGTCCGCCGCACCACAGTCACCTGTCAAGACCTCGTCCACGGAGAGCAAACCTCTGAGGAACCACAGCAGAGGAACAGTGGGGAACATAGAACGTCGGACCTCCTCAGAGCACAGACGGACATGTGACGGAGGTAAGAACCGAAGTGGGAAGGAGGAGGTGTTAGAAAGGCGATGCAGCCCAGGATAGGCAACGTAGCGTGCAGGACCAAAATAAAGACACAAAGCGAATTCCACCAAAAAACTCTGTTCTGTTTCTGTTTCTACTGAAAGGTGGTGCAATCAGGGAAATCAGCTGATGTGGTGTTTGTTTACAGTAAATGCCTCCAGACTCCTGGAAACACCACCACCACATTTTTCTATTATATTACAGTAGAAGCAACCCTTCCCACATCCTCCATGTTTTAATATGTACACACTACCGTCACACATTCACACACACAAACACACATAGGCTCTGCTGTTGTTTACAACCACATGGTAACACTGATTCTGTATTATGTTTTATTAATGTCACTTTCTTTTTGTCTTATGTCACCTTTTAATTGCGTGAATAGTAAAATATAGTAAAATGGCACTATACTGTAATTGAATAGTTATATTTATTCCTTGCACTCTGCTCTTATTGCACTTTATTCTTGCACATTGTTTGTCTACTGCATGTATGTATATTGAGAGTGAGATAAATACCGGACTCAAATTCCTAGTATGTACACATACCTTGCCAATAATTCTGATTCTGATAATAAAACGAAAATAACAGATAAAACAGATAGATTGTACTGCGTATGCACTGACATATAGGTCTGTCAGTGAGTGTAAGTAAATATGGGTGTGTGAGGGTATATGTATACGACAAGTCAATCTATTTCAAACCCATTCAATCATCATCAAACAGTGAGGAGCTGGAACAGGCTTATACATGTATAAGCCTGTTATATTATGTATAATATACATGTGGTACTGTCAGTTCGAAGTTTAAAAGGGGGATGCTGTTGTAAAATGGGATACAGACGTTATTAAATGACTGAACTTTCCTTACGCTTTGTTTGATATTGTTCCAGAAAGCCAGAATACAGAAGCCACGTCTTTCACGTCCCTTTCATTTAATTTCTACGTTCTGTATTTTGTGGGCGTTACCCTGGAAACAAATACCCAATAGGCTGCTAGTATACTCTGTAAGACCCACCTTTTTATGGTTGCTATGCCTACTACACGTTTCTGTCTGATTGACGGACGGAAGAGCCAATCGGTATCGAGCTGGGCGGGAGTTTGCGCGCACACTAAAAACCGTCTGGTGATTGAATTTCTACTACTATGAGCAAACCGCTCAGGGTGCATACAAGTGTCGGACCGTGGCTGCCAAAAGAGTCGGGGATGGGAAATGTACTATAAACGTTGTTGGGAAAGTCTGTACAGGTATGAAATGACTCCTTGTCGTTTTACCTCTTTCCGTAACGTGAATATAATTCAGAAATTGGCTCGAAAGAGTGAGCTAACGCTAGGCTATTGAAAATATCGAGTTGGTCATGCACGGCTGTGACATTGTTGAATTGAAACTGGCAGCACTAGTAGACACGTTTGTTTGACACATGAACGGAGGGGAAATGAGCTTCTATTGAAGAAGAAACTTACGAGAGACAAGTAAATGCATGAGCTTTAAATAGAATTTAAATCCAGAATTTAAACTTTAGTAGGTAATGTTCACTACAACAACCCCCCCCAAATATCATAGTGTTTCTGTAGAGGGACTCGAAATTAGCATCATCTGCCAAGGTGGGGCAGGGTTTACTGGACTGAATTTTGATATTAGTCCTACTGACACAAATTAATTTGACACTGGCTTCCACTCAGAAGATATTTCTGTCATCTGATGTTAATTTAGAGTCATTTATGCAGCTGATGTGGATTTGTGGTCTGAGTTGAAATGGATTTCACTGAATTTCACTGGTCAAATGGTTCTCATGCATCTCGAGACAGGTTATCTTTTGTAGAAGGTTTTTTTTATTTATTAAATAAGTTATTAGAACCAATGACCAATGAATTTTTGAGGTTGATATCAATATTTGAGAGTTAAGAAATCTGCTTATGATAGTCTACACTGGCCATTATAACATAAACATTTAAAATTCTTTCAACAATTGTCACCAAGATATGTACTGCGCTGGACATTTTACACTTGACTTGTCAGTGCTTACCTGTAGACTGTAAGTTACATCAAAGATATCTTTGGCATTTCTGTTCTGCAATGTTTTGTTTTCTTCCTACCCAGGAAGGACCAGTTTAAGCTGAGCTATTGATAAGAAATAGTTTTAACTCTTTGGCCCGTGATGTGATAATTGAGTTTGATAATGTCTTGGATTGGATCAAAGAAGACCTTGCTTTATTAGATAGACCTTTTTTGTTTCATAACTTAAAAGACACATTCTGTTATCCAGATGGTCAGACCCACCCCTGAAAATCATGTGTGGAGCCTGCCATAACTCTCAAATTGACTGGTTGGTCTTTTTATATGACTAACACTAAAGAACAATTTAAATTGTTCAATGTTTTCATGCTTAGATTTTGTATAATGAACGTCAATAAGCCTCAAAGTATTCTGGTAAAATAATACATATTGGTGTTTTCCACAGTGGCCTACTTGTCTGTGACCACAACATCCCTGATTTGAACACATCCGGGGACCATTGCTGCATGACCCCCCGCCCCCCACCCCAACCAATATTTCCTGTTACTCTCTACTTGATGCCATCAAATGTGATGAACATCTTTTTTTAAAATACAGATAATCTCTAATTTGACAGCTTTGTTTGACTCTACCGAAAATATCTTCCAAAGCGAAAGTAGAAGCGATCATTTTGGTCAGTTGTGGGCTTTCAGGTAGGCCCTTTTGCTTCATTGCATCACTTTTTTTGGGTGCATGTCAACCTTTGTAACAAGTCTGGAATTCCCCTTTGACTGCCTGCTAGGTGTTTCATTTAGCATAAGCCACAGTATGTGCATCTTCACACTGCAGCACAGCTGTCTCCCTGTGCTACAATGGACTGTCTGCCAGCATCGGTTTTCTCTCTCTGCCTCTGAAAGCAAATGGCTGGAGTTGAGATTTAAGTGCTGCTAGGTCTTTTGATATCAAAGGAGGAAACAACACTCTCTTCCTGGTGCCTTGACTTCAACAGGAGACAGACCCTTTCCCTGCTGGATGCTCAGAGAGTCGGGGTGAGTGGGATGGAGAGGAAATGGTTTCACTGTCATTAAATACAGAAAAGTGCAGTAGTGTTGGGAGGAACGGTTGCCTTTTCCCTCACCTCTCCTCAGTTCAAAGGCACAATCTGGGCAAGTTATATTTGGTGCTGTGTAGTTCTTGACAATCAGTGTTCATCCACTGACCAAAGGCTGTTTGCTAGTGGCTGTCTGAGGCTCGTCAGCAAAGCATATCTAAAGGTACGATTGTACTGACCTAGAAGGGCATGTGTATTGGCTTGAATAAAGATAAGAATGGTAATGTTGTCCTGGTTTTTGATTGGTCAATAGACCACTTTGTACAATAATACCTCTACAACCATTGGATGGATTAACACGACATTTTGTACAGGCATTCATTGTACCCTGAGGCTGAAGCTGATGACTTTGGTGATCCCCTGATCTTTTATCACCATTATGAGGTTGACTTTTGTGGTTCAGAGTGAAGTATCTCAACAACTACTGGATCGATTACTATACAATTTGGTGTAGACATTCGCTGTCTTTGTAAATATTTGTGATCTTTTGACTTTTTCATTTAGTGCCATTATCCAGTCAGTTCCAGTGTGTCTAATACTTTGGTTTCTGAACATTACAGCCCCATCAATCCAATGTAAAGATCTAATATTACCATCAGTTGTCTCGGAGACACTTGTAGGGAGAAAGCTTGGATGCAATTTTTGGCTGACGTGAGTGAGCTCTGGGCTAGATGCTAGCAGTGTCACTATACCAAAGATTATGATACATATTGCATAGTTCTACTAGTATCTCAACAACGACCCCAAATTGGTGGCGACAGTGTGGTGAAGATTTCAATGTGGAGGGTTGACACTCTGTAAAAGCTCTTAATATCCAATGTGAAGCTTGGATATATTCCGATGATTGTGGTAACATGTAGAGTTTTTATTTTGAGTCTGCAAAGTGGGGGTCGTTTTGAAGATTGTTAAACCCAGAATGTCATTTGAACCCATTTTAGGATCATGTTACAGTGTTACAGTTTCAGACTGGCTGTTATTTGAATATTTCTGATATGATTCACTGGTGTTTGTTTTGTTTTTGTCAAGTGGGGAAATGCATCCCAGCAAAACAAATAGAAATCCTGTCTGAAACCATAAGACGAGACCCTTGGGACCAGTTGACATATGTAGTTATTTAGACGGTGAAAGAAAGAAGAAGCTGAACAAATGGGTGGTTTAAAAAAAGAAAAGTGCCCAAACATTTGACACCCTCAAGCTTTTGTTGACTGGCTGCCTCATCACAGCCATGCAGCACACCACAAACACTTCTGCAAAGTCTGAGGCTTTTCGAGCCAGAGTTTTACCTCTGCGCACATCAGCAGCAGCAGGAGGAGGTCGGCAGAAGGAAAGGAGAAGGTGAGGAGAAAAGAAAGAAGCGGTTGAATAAGAAGAGCTCCCTGTTTTGCATTTATATTTGAATGGACTAGGTGCCTGTGCCCAGCTGATGTTCTGTCTGACAACGAACTGCTAAGCAGTCCTTTTTTGCTTGAATATTCAAACAAGCAAGAACGCTCATGTGCGCACGTTTGTTGCAGCCATGCGTTAATCAGCCGGACTCTTCAGCTTCCCTGAATGATGACTCCTCTTTCTCTCTCTTTGAGAACACTATTACTTGTTGTCACCCCGCCTCCCTTCTTCCCCGTTGGCTCTCCTACAACACATTATATGGTGCCAATGACAAATATGAATTAAACATGTGTGGCCTCTCATATGTAGGCTAGCTAGACTGCTGCGAGGCCTTCCCTCTTCTTTGCCAAGCAGGGCAGCACCCAGAGGCAGGAAACAGTGAAGCTAACTTGTTACATAATACAAACGCAACACTTGCTGTACTTTCAATTCAGAGGTCTTGATTTACAGTGCAATGCATTTCTTTCATCATAAATGGAGTGCAGTTGTGTCTAAACGTTCAGGTGACATCTTGTACAAGTCCCCTGTGTAGAACCAGGACCTGTGCCTGAGGATGTGAATGAGCCCAGCCAAGGTCTCCTCATGGCAGATGGGGAGTGTCCCGGGGCAGGATGGAGGAGCACCCTCCCTGGCTCTGCTCCTGGATCTGTTTCTGGGTTACTGGTTCATTTTATGCTGTGCTGTACGCGCAAGGCAATAAGGAGTGATGAGGAGAGGTGAATGATAAAGAAAATGATTTTGTTGCTTTGCTTAATAGCAGCATGGAAGCAGATTTCAATTTGAGATTATTTAAATCACCTCAAAGTTAAAAATCAGCCACAGCCGGGAGGAGGGAAACCTTCAATATAATGACAGGCTTAAATTGTACTTCCATTTACAGTTGGACTACATAATGATCTTCATAATTGCTTGTTTTAAAATGCAGTTTTATCTTTTTCCTGATTGTTATTCATAGAACAGGTATCAGATAACTAGTCTGTTAATCAAGAGCCAGAAAATGAATCTGCAACCATTTTAATAATAGATTAATTAAGTCATTTATCAAGGAAAAGCATCAAACTTTGTCTGATTCCAGCTTTTTAAATGTGAGAATTTGCTGCTTTTGGTTTTTCTCTATTTTGGGATATTTTGTTGCCAAAAGGATGAATCAATTAATAAGGAAACCTACTATTAGTTTTTTTTTATTATATTGAGAACAGATATAAGTTAGAGTTAGAACAATAAGTCATCAGTCATTAACAGAAAACTACTCAGAATTTGCAGTTTTACGTCATTTTAAATGGAATATTTGGGGGTTTTGGTCGACAAAAACAAGCGACTAACTGTTAGTTGCAGCCCTGATGGTTTGTTGGTTGGCTTAATGGCAGCATGTAGAGTTGTGGGCAGTGATTTCAAGGTGAGATCATTTCACAACAGAAAAAAAAGAAGGGGAAACATGTATTTTTCTTACAGCCTTTATCATTTTAACAAATATCAGATGGACTGGATGTAGTTGGTCAAGTATGTGGCTGCGCAAAAAGGACAAACAGTCTATAAAAATGTGCCGTGTCTTCATTCACAGCTGCACTTCTGCAAACATGGCTCATCTCTAGCTGTGTGTATGGACGTCGTTGTGTACGGCGAGGCTGTTTGCTGTCACGCCGTTCGCCCTCTGCTCTCACACCACTGGTCATGCCAGGGTTTGGAAGTGATGCCCGCCTGGCACGTTGTCATAGACTGGACTGGACTCTGGGCTGTGTGCTGCAGTGACAAAAGCACATTCATGCCAGGACAATGGGGAGCTGACAGCCTGGGTCGTGTTTATCACTCTGCTTTTCTCTCTCACTGCCTCCTGCCTATTGTGTGTGCTGTCTCACTGTTTCTCAGACACTGACGGCTCTGGCACACGTTCACCGAGCAGCCTGCTTTTTGCTTTAAGAGAATAGCTCTGCGCAGTGTGTCTGAAGCTGCTTTACTCATGAAATACAGGGTGTAACTCTGTCATCAAGTTGGCAGTGATGTGATTGTTGGGTTCGTTGTGTCACTGTTAAGTGCAGGCTCTGGTTTTAGTGCGTTTGATGACGCGTTCGGCTTTGTTGTTGCTGTGCTGACAATTTTGGGGTGGTGAATTGTTGAGGATTGCAGCAACAATCTTTCTCTTCACAACAAATGAATCACCACCAGGGTACTGTATATTGAGTTAAGATCAGGGTCTCATGCAGACGGTTGATCCAGTCTATATTTCTGCTTCATACATACGTTTGACTGACTTTTTTTCGCTGAATGTTTTTGTTTATAAGATGTCAGAAAATAAGAAAGTGGTCTTTGGAATTTCCTATAATCCTTGTGGACATTGCAGCCCAACTAAAACCGAAAGATATTGCCTTTTTACAAAGATATAAAATGGACAAAAGCTACAAATCCTCATATTTGAGAAGCTGGATCCAGAGAATATTTGATAATTTTGCTAAAAACAATTAGTCATATAATCTATTAGTTGATAGACAGAAAATTCATCAGCAACTTGTTTTTTAAGTGATTATTTCAGTCATTTTCAAGCAAAAATGCTAATCATCCTCTGTTTTCAGCTTCTCAAATGTGATTTGCTGACAGTCTTGGTCATATATGATAGTAAACTGGATATTTTGGGCTTTTGGTCCAAACAAACAAGAAATCTGACCACGGTGCCACCTTGAGATATTATAATGAGCCCTTTTCTCTATTTTCTGACATTTTATAGACTAAAAACCATCGTTAGTTGGAGCCTTTTAAAATTGTTGAATAATCTTCAGACAAGGGTTTATGACGTCAAACACTTTAGTGACCAAAAGTTCACTTTTAGGTCAATTGATGACTCCTGAGCCGGCTCCATTCACTGAATGAAGACCACGAGATGCACTGAAAGCTCTGAATCATTTATAAGTTGACCTTTTGAGCCTGGATTCTCTTCACCATATGTTGTCCCCAAAGGTCAAGCCAGCGTTTCACCACACCTGTGTGAACGGTAAGCTTGGTTGTCTTTCCATTTTAAAATTAGTTTTTCTTATAAAGGTTTAATTTTTTTCCTTCTCTGAATCTAGGCTGTAAGAATAGAAGGTATACAGATTGAAGAGCCCCTTGAGGCAAATTTGTAATATTGAGCTATATAGATAAAATCGACTCGACTTGACACTACTTTTCTCTCTGGACTTTGTCATGGCAGTAAATAGTAATTATGCAGACAGGTGAATTTAGTTGTTGAAAGAGATAAGTATAGATAATGGGTATGCCGAAATTTGCTCTTTGTTGTGCTCATTTTTGTGTCAAAGATATGTTCTAACTAATGGAAAGAGAAGCTCAATTGAATCGGTACAGATGAAGTGGGAGCTTTTACTGGAGCTTGACTGATCATATAAACCCGCATACATTTTTTTTATATTCATGAAAGAAACTACTAAACTTCCAAAGTAAAGACTTGCTCAAAATAACCAGCCACAGCAGTGAGTCATCCCACGCTGGAAGATGCGGCAGAGGAGTGCAGAAGACCGTCGGTGGCGGTGAAGGGGAAATTGGGCCTGACACAAAATGATCTCTCCTCCACGCTTCGCCAAATCAGGTTTAGAACTAATACTGAAGGACAGACGAGTCGATCTGCAGTGCAGTAGACTTTCTCTGTGAAGCTCCAGCTGCTGTTTGTCCTCTCTGTCTCTCACACCTGCAGAAATAGAAACCTGACTGCGTTGCTGGTTGCTCAAATAATTATGCCTATTTAAGAACTTTTAAAAACATGTATGGGACTAGGGGTTAAACAAATATACATTTTTATTACAGATTGAGCTGTTGATTCATTTAACGATTAATTGACGAAATTGTTAAAAATGCCCATCACTGTTTTTCAGGACCTAGGGTAATGTCTTCAAGTTACTTGTTTTTTCAACTTATAGTTGAAAACCCAAATATGTTGAAAATACAGTGGGCAACTCCTCATAATCTAGAAGTTGGAACAAACAAAAGTCGGTCTGTCTGTCGGTCCACCACGTTGTCATTGGAAGCAGATATTAATGGCCCCCAGCAGGATGAATTGTAATCACTTCATCCCTTGATCCCTTCATTTTTCACTTGGCGCCATTATCAGATTTAAATTTGTGTTTATGGCCAAACCAGCTGTATTATGTGTTTTGTTCTAATTGGCAAATGCAAACACAATAAATATTATACCGTCTTAACATGCTGATGTTAGCATTTAGCTTAAACAGTACTGTACCAAGGTGCTGCTTAACAGAGCCACTGTTGTGGCTGTATTCTCTTAGTCTTTTTTTTTTTAATACATTACTTTAATCAGTTAAAAAATATTTGTCTTTTTCTAACTCTAACGTTCAACTAACTGCCACACACTAGTGGACACTTGCAGTTTATAAGCTAAAAGAGCAAATAAACCATTTTTAGCAAATCAAATACAAAGTGTTTGGAGGCTTGTTTATGTTTACCTGATTCCACCCACCTCGCCTCGCTCCTCTCTATTTTTCACCTCTGCCTGTCCTTTTTCTTTCCTGCTCTATTTCTTTGTGTCGTTTTCTATCTGCCTCCTGCTTTGCTGCCTGAGCTTGGGACAAATGTGCCTGTTCAGAGGTTAGTGAGGCATCCTTATTCCACACTCGGCTGTGTCATTTCATTCATTCCGGTTCCATTTTTATTTTGCTCTTTGGACCAGAGGGAGGAGGCAGTTCTCCGGCGCTTTCGCTAACATTGTTAACCGAGTCATGGGGAGTACCTCCTGTCCAACATCTCTCATTTCTTCTTTCACCCAGAGGGAGTCAGGTGGAGGTGGTGAGGAGGTGGGAGTTTATGTTGACCTACCTTCCTTCCCTCCCTCCCTCCCTCCCTCCCTCCAGAGACATCTACTCGTAGATCCCTCTGAAGAAAGAGGAAAGGGAAATAAAAACAGAAATGCTTAGTATGGGTGGAGAGGATGCACCATTTATTTTCATGCAGACATTGAATGGGTTGTGTATAGTTTTTGTCTGTGTATAAGACTTTCTTTCACTCCTCCCCATCTGCTTTTAAGTCCTAATTTCTCACGGCAGCCATCTGTGTGTCGTCAGGCAGTGTGAGGGTTAGTGTGTCTCTATTGATAAGGCTGATTGCCTTGTCTCTCTGACTGTGCTACTGTCTGTCTGTTGGTGATATGATCCTCTCCTCAAACCTGTCTTTCTTTACTTTACTTTACCATCTCTCCTTGCTTTCTCTCCGCTTGTGCGACTCTTTGACCTGTCACACACATTCATTTAGCATGAAATACAAGGGTTGATAAAGCATGATTGAATGTAAACGATTGGCAGGAAGATTGGCAGGAAAACCATTTTACACCACAGAAAGTAAGATTTAAATTTTTTTTATTAGTTCTGCTCTAGAGATGGAAATGATCGTCTGTTATTCCACCACTTTGGTTTAGACTGAAATATCTCAACCATTGAATGGATAGCCAAGACATTTTCGACAAACATTCATGGTCTCCAGAGGATTAATCCCACAGACTTTTGCGATCCCCTGACTTTTCCTCTAGAGCTACCACAAAGTTCACATTTGTGATTTTGAGTGAAATGCCTCTATTGGATGGTTGGATGGGTTGGCACCTCAAGATGAATTGTTAAAACTCTGGTGATCCCTTAACCTTTACGTTAGAGCTACCATGTGATCTAACGTGCCAAACTAAGATGTTCAGCATTAATGCAACATTATCGCCTGCTAAACATCAGCATGTTGGCATTTTGTGAATTAGGATTTAACTCAAATCTTTGTGGTGCCTAAATACAGCCTTATTTAGCTGCTAGCATCACTGTAGGCTCTTAGCTTTGTTTATTTTTTACACCCTGAGGAACCTCCTGTTAGGTCGAAACTGGTTGACATTTGAAACGATACACTAACAAGAATAAATACACCTTTTTCGCTTGCTTTCTTACTCTGCCTAAGAGTGCCTTTCTTTTGTGACCATTTCTTTTTAATCTTCAAAAGCAGCTTACAGTTTCCTGTTTAAGCACATCTAGGCCTCGGCATCTTTTTGAATTTAGCCACATATCTCGGAACAATGCTCGCCTCTCTGTTATGAAAAAACTTGCTCCGTCACTATTTAAAAAGCAAAACATTTTACAGTTATAGAGCTCTGTGGAGTGAGGTTGTTCCTCACTGGTCCCAGTTTACTTCTGCATCGTGTATGTGTGTGTGGGTGTGTTATGAAGAGGACAATAAAGGCCAACCTTTTGGATTGACCAGTTTATTTTTCTACTCTTGGTAAAACTCCTGTAAATAAGTCGTAGTTACCACAAGAAAAGGCAATTTTATTGAATTTGTCTGCCTGTAACAAGATGATAACACTTGCAATCTCAATTGGCACTCACAGACGACTTGCAGCTGTTGTAAGAAAAGGCTTCAAATTATTGGACTGAATTATCTGCTGAAATTCTATTATTGGAACAATAACAATATCATTTTCTCATTTATCTGAGAATAATATATCAACCACCAATATATCGAGTGCGTCCCTAATTCCTGTCTTTTATAGCAGGCACTAAGGCAGTTCAAAATTATCACACTTAGGTTTCCCAAACTCTCCTGTCTTACAGTTTACTGTTTGTGTCTGAAGTAGGTTAAGATTTGCTGCGTTGATTAAACCATACGTGCACCGAGAGACACACAGCAAGACTAAAATGTGTGTGTGGGCATTTTATTTCTGAGGAAAAAAAAGATCTTGATCAGAAATCAAGGTCATGGTCTGTTCCACTTCTACTTTGGCCGTTGTTTACCTCTAAACTGATTTTCAGCTGAACGTTTAATTGGAACCAGATGGAAAATACTGAATCAGCTACTTCTATATATCCCAGTCAGTGCACACCTCTCTCTGTCTTTGTGTTTCTGGATCGTGCTGTGTCAAAACTGTGAGGAGTAAACCAAAATGGCTAATTAGCTCAGATCTACAGTATGTTTCAGGATGGTGCACCGGGCTGTCATGAGAAGAAAACAAGTGGCTTCTGTCGCCCTCAGCATCACAGTGTGTCCGTTTCTATCTGTTGTCCTCCTTCTGTCCCCTCGTTCTGCTCTCCTGAAAACCATCTGGTGGTTTGGTCATCACTGTCCCCCTGTTTGAGTATTTTGCCATGAAAATATTCCCAGAAATAATTTATTGGCTGTGGCCTGGTAACCTTTAAAAAAAAAAAAAAAAAAAAAAAAAAAAAAAAAAAAAAAAATTTAACATAAAGGATTTGGTGTGTTTTATTTAGGCTTTGTTTTAAATACAATAAAAAAAA
>JAVQJD010016425.1:0-12168 GCA_036023655.1 Nannoperca australis | reverse complement strand
TGCTTTTTATTTTGTGACACAGTGTATCATACACACACACACACACACACACACACACACACACACACACACACACACACACACACACACACACACACACCTCTACATACCCCTCTTTTGAGGCATTTACTTAGAATACAAAGTTGCACAGATACTTAGAAATGCATCAACATAGACACAAAAATATTCCTCCTCTCACACACATACAAGCTGTCTCCCCTCCCCCATGACATATCCAGCAATACAAAGTACATTTGCATTGTAAGCAGCTCCTAACCCCCCCCCACCCCCTCCCTCTCCCCCCCTCTTGAGCTCCATAATTGGCTGTTGAGTTTGGGTTTCTTCTCCCAGCCTGGAGCACTAAAGCTGAGGTGAATCAGCAGCAGCAGCAGGTTCAGCTCACCTCCAAGAGGAATCCATGGCATTTTAACAGACTGGTGAAAAGAGGAGGCTGGCTGTGGAAGTCAACAGGAAAGTGTCCAGGATAGAGATGATCCCAGTGGAAACAGACAGTGGATGTTTGTCTAGAATATGCAGAAGTATTGCTTCAGGAACCCAGTCACATTAGTTTAGAAACAAGGGATTGATTTCTGATGGTGTTGCTGCAGTGGAGTCATGTTTTCCTGAACTAATTTGTTCACAAATTAATCATATTTGGTTGATCCCTCCGGCAACTCCGACGGTGTGGTTGATATTGTGTTTGTCTTGGTTATCAACCTATGTATCATCCCATTTTCTGACTCCCAGCTGTGGGAACGCCCAAGGCTCTTGTCAGTTTCATGGTTTGTCAACACCGTGGAGTGGCAGGCAGCACTTGTGCTTTCCAACTTCGCTAGGAGAATGTTTTTTTGTTTTTTTTACGCGATGCTGTGTTTGAGAAACTCATTTAGTCTTTACTGCTCTGCAGACTCTTTTGCAGTCTGGTAAAAAGAGCTCCAGCAGTGGCCTTCAAACTTTTTTACAGCTTAATTCTCACCTCATACAACAAGCGTGGCTCCATAAGCAACACACACCCTAATGTTTTATAAGGCAACACTATGGAAAAGCTATGTTAGCCCCATGGCACCACAAAGAGGCTCTTTGTGTAGCGGTGTGTTTCTCACTCACACACACACACACACACACACACACACACACACACACACACACACACACACAGCATTCAGAGAGGACCAGACAACACAGCAGTCACACTAACATTTACCCATGTCCTTGTTATTGCCCAGGCAGGCACAGAAAGGAGCCTTTGTGTGTGTGTGTGTGTGTGTGTGTGTGTGTGTGTGTGTGTTTATATGTTTGTGTGCAGGTCTGCCATACCACCCTATGAGAGCATGCTATCCATGCTTTGCAAAGAACACCTCTACTACCTGTCCTTCAAGAACACTGTCTTTAATATTATCCTGTTGTTGCAACAGCTAGCATTTTAACTACTGCTCAGAAACAGACCAGTGTTGTAAGGAAAAGAGGATTATGGTACTGGTTTCTAGAGAGAGGGAAAGCGAGAGAGAGAATTGTGTATAAGTGCTTGGAGGTGAGTACCATGCCAGTCGGAAATGAATTTCAGGACACTTGTTCAATGTTTCAGAGGACAGTTGGAGGCTAATCCCAAACAGCTCTGCTCATCTTGTTTCCGGAACCTGAACGTGTGTAGTTCAGTTTTTTTTCATCATGTAGAGCAAAAGAAATAATGTCTGTACACAAACTGATCGTTCACAATCTCAAATCTGTGCTTGCAGTCTCACGCCTCGGTGCCTGTTGTGGACAATAAAGTGACAGCCTTGAAGTGCCCTGTTAACTATTTCACTACCAGATGGGTACATGGAATAAACTGGAAACCCCTCCTCTCACTAAATAGTGTTTGTGCACTATTATTTCTGATCTCTTCAGATGTCATTGGTTTCCCATGTTGTGTTTTGATGTTTTATTATTTTTTTGGTTTGAGAAGATCCTTCTAGTGTTTGTGTTGTGTGTGTTTTCCCAGTCTCTAGGAGGTCCATAGTTTTGTAAATGTATGTTAAACTTTAAACTTTTCCTCTGACACAAGTTATAACAAATGTGTGGAGAAGGAGATCCTGAATTCCAGTGACTCTTTGCGATGGAGATTAGTCAACTGGTTTGTTTAGCTGTCAAATAGCAACACTAAAATCAAGTGTTCCTTATATACCAGCTTCAGTGCTCTGTAATAATATATAAATGTTTGTTGACCACTAGCATTTCTTTAAAGCTTAAACAAAGAGAAATTGGCTACACAGGTGTGTTCACATTGCACTGTGAAGGAAAGCGGGGACGCAGTGTACTTTGCACGAGGGTCCGTGCTCCAAAAATAAGTCCTCACACAAGTTCCACCGGGATGACTTTCACAGGCTCCACTGGTGTTTTTTACTGTGAAGGATTATCTGAGGTTACCCAGCTGACATTTAATATATGTTTAGTCTTGTAAATGTTGAAAGTTGAGGACATGAATATCTGTGCATGTCTGTGTGCTTGTATTCATGTTTGACGTTGTTGTCAGTTCTTCCATATTCTCTTTGTGCAGCTTGTCCAAAAGGTCCACCTTTTCTTTGAGCCCATCCTCCCTCTAACCGCTCATAACATCTATCTGTCAGTCTGTGGCTGCCTGGCTGCTGTCCCTCTCCCACTACTAATTCCAATAATAGCTTGTTTTTGTGTTGAGGACCTTGCAGTCATGATGTTTCTGCTTTAGGAAATTCCAAATATTTATCTTTCTCCCCACTGTTCCAGAGAAGTTTCTCATTAGTCATATTAGATGTTGTAGGTCACCTCACATTAAGATTGGTCTTTATGAGTTCCTGATTCATTGTTTCTTTTTTTAAAAGACAGATTTGCAGCAGCTTAATTTTTCTTGATCTTGGTGTTTGATTAAATGACTCACTTTGGGCTTAGACTAGGCCGGAAAAGGCAATGATCAACTGATAATTTAGTCTAGCGGATGCGGAGCGACGCCTGCTGATTATTTTCTTTTTACTAATGGCAGTAAAAAGCCTGACGCTATTCAGCTTCTAATGAAATCAAACTGTTTGAGAAAGTCAAATCAGATAACTAAAGATCTATTAGTTTTAATAATGTCATTGTTTTAACACGACGAACTGATAAGTGTCCAAGCATCTTTCAGCTGACAGCTTTTTGTGTCTTGCATGTGAAATATTAATCCACAGAGCTGTGTACTGAATGATAAAAAGAGGTTCCCAGGTGTCTGGAGATTGATTTTATTGTATTACAGTGTAGTATTCTACCTAAATATATATTTTTGCATTTATGCGCAAATTAATGGTAAATGGTGAATATGCAGTTGTTACAATTTAGATAACTTTTAGTAGCAGGCAGTGGATAATCCCAGATCATTGTTGAACTAAAATCTTCTTACTGTTGAGCAACATAAAAAAATGACCATGATAATTAAACCACAGAATAAATTTGAATGGTTTAAATGGGCCAGGCCCTAATAATGCAAAAGATAATCCCTGACACAGCCTTTTCTCTCTTTGACCTCACTCTCTTGCACATTTATCCATTTCCCCCAATGTTACGTTGCATGCATTTTGGTGTAATTGTGGTATTAAGCTTTTTGTTGGAAAATCCCAGAACTGTCTCCACATTTGTAAAGAGGACTAGCCTAGAAACAATTTCAGATGCAGCAATTTTATATTGCCTCAGTTTATAACATTATATTTCCGAACCCAGCCTAGCATGTAGTGTGCAATAAACAAGGGGTCCCAGCGGCTCTCTGACCCCCTAATTAACAACTAGGACCCATCTAAGAGGGCAAAATCAGATTTTAAGGGGGTCTCAATATTAAGAAAAGTATCTAATATTTATCTGTATTGTTAAGTTTGTTTTCATGATAAAATATTGAAAGGAAAAAAGGAAAAAACTGATGAATGTCTTATGTCCTTATTTATCCAACAGAGGAAGTTTTGAAACAGTCCTTAAATCTGGAAACAAAGTAATGAAACATTCATGATGTGTGTTTAAACTGACTTTCAGAACAGCTCAGTGTCTGAGAAGCTCACAGGGTCCGTTAGCAGTTAACTCCCGGTGAGTTAATGAAGGTATCCACACGTTTTGGAAATGTGAGAGTCTGAGCAGGAAACACAAGTGAAAATGATTTACTGAAAACGTGGAGCTTCTGCCTGTTTATCATTATTTATCTATTTATTTGTTAACATTTATTTAGTTCCTTGTGCAATTTTTTCGCCTTGTGAGAGTTTTTTTATAACTTTTTTTGATGAAAGATAGTATGTGGCTGATGTGGATATACATTTCTGTGTGTGTCTATATATAAATATATATATATATATATATATATATATATTATATATATATATATATATATATTTTTTTTTTTTTTGCCACAAGAGCCCCGATTGTCAGAGTATTTTGCAAACTGCTAGGATGGTGTATATAATAATATTAATGTGCAACGGTTACCCTGTTCACCATCATAGTTTAGCATTTTAGCAGGATAACAGATATTTCACAGAATAAGTTAAAACTTTAAGCTGCTGGTAGGGCTAAACGACAAGTCAGGGGGTTACTTAAGTCATTCGAATTCTATAATATCTTTACCAAATGTCCTGGCAATCCATTTAATACATGGGGAGACATTTCACTAATAGCCAGATATTTCAACCTGCTGGTCACATTCAGATAGGATTTGCATGTTTGTGTGATTTTGTCACGTGAATGCCTTTGCAGCCATCTTTGATATCTTGTAGTTACGGGCATCTAGAAGAGACTCTGTGCCAAATGTGAAGACATTGTCTTGATGGTCTTGGAGGAGTTCACAAAATAGTTTTTTGTAAAATTCTGAAACAGCCAGGAATAATACTCTGTGTAGGTCACCAAGCTACTACACATTCGAGTGGACTTTGGCTGATTTAGTAACACCACTAGCACAGTGCCCATCCAGAATGCATACCCGTTCGGAGCGGGCTGATTTCTTGGCCCCGGAAGTGTTGTTGAGAGCTGTTCATCCAATCATCTTCACACTCGACACTGCACTCCTTTGGGTCCTCAGGATCCTCCCATCATAACAACATTCTCGACATATGCGAAGGACACGCACACACACGCACATAGATGCACATAAAGACAGATAATCCATAGGATTCTAAAAATGAGATGAGAGTTTGGATTGGTGTTTGGAATGTCTGCTGACTGGCTCTTGACATCCACACACAGGAATAGACAGAAACAGTATAGTTTTAATGTTGCTGTTACTGGGGATACGGTCTTCCTCTCTGTTGCTAGGAAACTTTGACCAATCACACTTTATTTTGCAGCTTCACTATTGGTTCACTTCTCAGAGTCAGCATTGTGCTGCCGGCATGAAATGCTGTACTGCAAGGCCAAGTAGCATTAACAAGCTGTCGAGGCCTGAGGGGGGTGTGTGTCTGGTCCCCTCTCCTGTGACTTGAGTCATGAATATGGAGCAGCTTCTGGCTTTGTTCAGTCACTCACACACAGCATCAAACAAAAGCTAAGACTGTCAGGGCGAGAGTGTGCCTTCAGAGCAGGTTAGACCCGTTGAATTGCGAGCCCTGAACCAACACTTTATCTGGTGAGGAACTCTGCTGTGTGTGTAGACCAGGTGTACATTACACCACGAGTACACACCAAGTGTTCATAAAAAATTTGGGTTTGAGGTTTAGAAGTGGGAGCGGGATTAAAGGACCTTAAAAGAAAGTTCTTTTATTTTTTTATTTTACTCAACATGTTAACTTCTGTGATCTTAGAACACCATCGTTGTTGACAGTTAGTGCCTTGACCATGTTACTATTGGCTTTGTGCAGTAACCTTGTTTCTTAATTGTTGTGTCAACGAGAAACCCAGATTCTGTAATCAGGGTAAAGGATTAGAGAAGACCAGTGTGCACTCTAACTGTGCACACTGGTCTTCTGCTTGAGAAACCTCATTTTGTGGATATTTTGCTGATTGATAATTGCTAGGGCAAGCAACACGACCGGATAACTAGACAGGTCATAATTTTGACCATATTACAAAGACCACTTGGAGTCAGAATCTCTAGGCAAGTTTCAAGATTCTGTTTGTAGTCCAAGTAGTATTGACCAATCACGTTTGAGCAGGCTTTGGTTGCATGCAGGGAAACAAGTCCATGTGGAGAACAAAAAAGATGAAACGCATTGGCTGATATACAATCAGCTATCATCTGATGACAATTTTTTCTCAGAACCCAATTGCTTTTTTATTTGCTTCTTTAAGAAGTATCTGCAGTCAAATCATTGTCAGGTGATAGAAAATGGCTTTGAAGATTGATTATCAGACTGCAAACAATAGCTTATCAGCTCTGGATACCCACTGACTACACTGGAAACCCCGAAACATTGGCCGTTGCCCCCAGATGCTTAATCGTTGTCAGATGATGGGTCCAATTGGTCCAAAGGGAGGTAGTGGTAATGTATGGAGGTAAAACAGTTAATCAGAAAGATGATAACAGCCCATGTTGCTGGCCTAAAATCTAAGTAAAATCAGCGTCACTCTTCACACAACTTCCACTCACTTTTCTTGTGCACAACCGAGTGACATCTTGAATGCCTTCGAGGAGTGTCTGACAGTGTGTGCTGTTGTCACCTTGTTTACATTTCATAGCATCAAGACTGCTAAGACACACAGAATTGTTTGAGTTCAGGCAGGTAATGTGATGCAGCCAGGAGGGTATGACAGCAATCTTTTTGAACCACTTTTGAGCGTTTTAAAGACAGCAGTTACCGGTTCTGCATTGGCTCATGTGTTTGACCAATCACAGTACACTGATGTCATTGAAGGGTCCTCTTCGGCTGGGAGAGTAAATACTCTGACATAGCGTTCTAAGAACTACGATGGCTCCCAGTTCTTTCAGTGTGAACACAATAAAATTGGGAGGGGTCCTCCAACTGTTAGAACTATGAAATCGTTCCTCTGAAAACACATATGTGTCAGCATTGAAGTGCTTCTCAATGAGGTCCTGAAAACGTTTGACATACTGTGAGTGGCTGATGTGTGGCATTCAGAAATACAGTAGCAGTGTATATGAACAGAGCATCAGGAACTCTGATGACTTCCTGAATAATTTAGCCAAGCCTTGTTGTACTCATGCTTTGGCTTCAGTGCTTTTCACCCATTAAACATCACAGCTCAGCATCTTGTGTATCAGAATGTTCCTACAGTCCTGCTCACCACATTGTCATTAATGTGTTCATTCTTAACTGCTGCATTTGAAACTGTATATCAAAGCAGCAATAGCCCCCTTTTCCTGCTTCCTATAGGCCCGTTTACTGCTGCTGTGCTGTGTGACTTGGTGATGAAAATGAGTGGACAGGAAAAAATAGATCTCGTCCTTCCTACTTTTCCTCTCTGAGAGGAGTCTGCATTCTTTCTGATAATGTGTGCATAGTTCTCCCCCCCATAATCAGCATCTAAAAACACAAGCTATAATTTGCCTGTGAAGGCATTGCCTCATGAAAAAACAAATGTGCCTCACAATGTGGCACACACATTGATACACATTGTTTTACTCTTCCCAGCGAGTTAGTGCTAGACAGTGACTTTGTACTATTTGTATGAGCATGATTACAGCTGATATCACAGTGCAGTGGAGCAGAGATGCACAGAATGTAGCTTCTGTTTGCTTCTAAGAGCCATAAAGTCAAAATGATTGTTCTTTGTATCTGTGTTGCTAACTGGCCTCTGCAAGCTTTTTCGGATCAAGTTTATTTACATCCCTTTGAGATGTGTGTCATATATTAATTTATATATGTGGCTAGAAATAATGCTAGGGAATTGACAGTATCTGTAAGGCTCGTTGATTTGATTTTTTTCAGATTTTTTATCTAGTAATTAACAATTATAATGATACAATTTAAACAAAATGTCACCCAGATTTGATGTTTCAGTGCATCAAGCTGTTCTGTTTCCTGTTGTCAGAGGACTATGTTGGCACAGTTTACAGTGGTCAGGGTCCTCTGTTGGTGAGGGCAGCTTTGCTTCTACTAATAGAAAGTGAACAAAAAACAGCAAAGAGGTGCAGCATATACCAGCCAACTGGTCCACTCAAAACTTACACCCTGTGGGCACAAGATGGCTGACAGTGTGGAAACCCACTGGGCCCAACAATGTCTATAGCCACACGCTTGTGTCCATCATTGGCCCAGGATCTGCTGTGGACAGGGCCGGACAGAGACCAGTGTCAAAGGTTGTGTTTGGCTAATTAGCCTCAGGATGACCACCTGAGCTCCCGGTGGAACAGCAGTGACTTCCTCTCTCTCTTTTCATCCCTCCTCTCTAATGCTTCTTGTTTATCTCTGACTTTTTATGGCTCACTTATTCTGGCTCCATTCTGTCCCCTGATCAACTGATCTTCCTGTCGTCTGTGGCAGTAATGGTTATCATGTTTGAATTCTCTGTCCCGCTGAGCTAGTCAGACAAACACATAAGTACAGTGTCCCAGAGTGTTCTCAGTGTGTTAAGTTGGTAATGATAACCTGTGTGTGTCCCCACCCTTCTAGTTTGTCCAGTTGGACAGCTGCCATCCACTGTGACTGCCCTAAACAATGGAATTATACACTAGGATTCCCCACACACAAACACTCTATACTTTGCCTAACACACTGTGGCGCAGAGGTTACACCTCCAACTATGACCAGCATGTCCAACACTGAATAGAAACACCCCCACACATATACGTTCTCTGAACAGAACCATAACTAATACTTTCTACGTTCTGCACACCTGCCCAGGTCTCCCGTGTCTGCTTTTGCTTTTTTTGGGGGGGGGGCATTTAGCCTGTTATGAGACACAAGTGACGTGACAAATGTCCCCGGCATTTTTCACAAGATGTGAATACAGACAGGCTGAATATCCATCCTTCCATCCATCCATTATCTTTAACCATTTTCCATCCCAGCACTGACTGTGTTGTATTGTAGAGAACATTGTTAGGAGGCCAGCGTGTATTAGGGTTGTATTTACAGTATTGTGAGTACATGTCCTGCTCTGTGGTGAGTCTGTGCCTAAACCTGCCTCATCACTGTGTCTCTCTCTCTCTCTCGCTCTCTCTCTCTCTTAACTATTTGTGTTTCCGGGCTTTAGTGGGGCATAGATGAAGGCAGCAGTAACACTTTGTCTCAAAGCCAAATAATATCAGAGCGGAAGACGAGATATAACTTGCCCTGAAGCAGCAGTGCTTCGCTTCTTGAGTGTGTTCAGAAGTTATTGCTTGCGCCACTTTATGATGTGTGAGCTGCCAGCCGCACCTGTCTGCATCTGAGTTACAATCCAGATAAACTCTGCAGGCTTTAACAGCTTCCTGTCTGGCAGCTGTGGCTGTTTATGATATGACTCGCTACTTGCTCTCATTTATGCCTCTTAACATCAAGTTCCACCACAGACGTGCCCTTTATAATAATTGAGATGACTCCAAGGACTATATTGCAGTTGGGTTTTATGTTCATTTCCTATTGGCCAGATTTATTTATTTCTAATTTGTTTGTTTATGTGACTATTTTGACTAGCCTGACCTAGCAATCGAAAATGAACAGATTCATCGTTCATTTTAGATTTTCAAAGTGTGTTTTCAGTGGGCGCAAAATGATGGCTAGGAACGCAGTTGAATAGACCTACAACAAATCAGAGCAATGAAACACGTAACATGGTGCTGAGCGAATCCTGTCAGAAGAACGGCAAACAGATCAACACAAGCTTTAAGTGCAATTGTTTTGTTCTTTTAGAGAAAATATAATGTCCAGTTCGTTTAATACTGACGCGATAGCGGATTCGCAACGTTGGTCCGAGCAAAGATTCGCAACGTTCCACGGTGCGAATCCAAGCTGCAGCCATTTTGATTGTTTACATAAATGCCTCAACGGTGCTCCTCTGTACAGTTGTTGTATCAATCCCGCCCCGTATTAGATAAACGGTTGTGATTGGTCCGACTTTGGCCTGGTCGACTGGAAATCTGTCTGAATGGGAGGGAGACCAGACGCATCTGCCAGAGCAAAGACAACACGAGTTGCAGAATCATCTGGTTCCCAGGCGAGGTTTTAACACTACTGCCAATAAAAACAAGACACTGATTTAAATTGTATTTCATTTGCATTACATTTTATCTTCTGTACTGTTTAGGATAGAAGTTGGTGAGCCTTTCCTTATGCCAAAATGAAAAAAATGACATAGTCAACATGAAAAGGGTGAAATACAAAACGGGAGCAGAACATTCTGATCATGCAGGGATGGTCCTCACATGGCTGATGTCACATCTGCCCTCTCCCCGGTTGACAGAAGCCTGAACATAGAGAGCAACACTGATGCACAATGAGGGGAAAAAAGGAAACGCATGCACACGTTTGGTCAAAGCTATTGAGTTCCACATACACATAGAGCTGATCCCTGAGACCCGGATATCTGTCCTCTCTTGTATCTGGGCTCAACCTCTGTCACCCCAGGCTGATTCTTCAGGACCATAAAGTTTAACAACCATGGGAACTTCCTCTACCCACACAGCTCCTCTGCAGCGACAAGTGGCTCTCCTCTGGCCACTGAATCATGTCCAGAAAAGCCCACTGTCAAGTCACTGAGGCGACTTCATCCCTTAAAAGGGCCTGATGAGGGAAACTTAGGGACATTTATGTCTTCATTTCTGGAAGGACATTTTCCGGAAGACAGCGCAGGGCAATGATTCCCCTCCTCATCAGTTCATCAGCCGAGGAGGAATGTGTTCTTTTAGACGGGCGGCAATTGTTGGGGGTTTCTCTATAAATAACTTGTCAGCCAGCCAGCCAGCCAAGCTGTCCAGCTCCAGCAGCAGTGGGCAGACTAATCCAGTGGCTGTGAGGGAATGCACCAACTGAGTTCTGACACAGTACAGTGAACGCTGCTACTACTGCACATGCTTATTAAAAACAATGAAAACACTTTGTGACTCAGTATTTTGCAATTAGAGCATCTTTTTCAAAACATTTGCAAAGCAGAAAAGGTCAAAGATTTGCAATCCGCGTGCCAATGTGCCGACAATCTGTTTTTGATTTCCACATTCAGATCAAACAAAATAAGAAGTGGGAATCTTACATTTTATAATAAACTGCTGCACGGGTTCACCGAGAACATCTCCGAAAGCACTGTTGGCCGCATGCAGCAAGCAGAGTGATATGGCAGCTCTGATGTTATGAGTCTGTTAATAGTTACTATAAAGAGTTACCTGCAGGGTGCGACAAGCTGTAGCATATGACAGAACAGTAAAACCTTTGCTGCCCCACCCAAAGGAATACTGGTTGTTGGAGAATTTAATTAATGTGTTCATTGTACTAATCAGAAGGAAATGATTACACTCTGAGGCCATGAGCGTACAGAAATGTTGTATGTTTCCTAATAAACAGGCGAGTGTGATAAAATTGCTACATTGTGGTGGCTTTAAATGAAACACAGTAACATAAGAGGTTGTATCTGAACTCTGTATGTGAATATCTTGAGTAGAAGTAAAAGTGCTGTTGATTTTCTGCATGACTGACAGTGGGAGTCCTGATTGAATCCTTAACAAAGGATGAGCAGTTACGTTAGAAAATATCTGTCAAGATATTAGCCTGTGTACATAAAACTGTAAAGAGAGAAGTTAACTGTGACTCCTGTGGTGCATTTTGGTGCAAAACATCCATTCACGGAGCATAAAATGATGTGGTATGTTCCACAAACAGCAAGCTGAAGTTTATGACACGTTTGTCATAAAATTCTGAATATACAAGCAGCTGAGTGGAGAAATACTGTACACTGTATAAGAAGACTTCCACACACTCTACAAAACTGAAGCAATAATGACACCACACGACATGAACCCACACCTCCTTTTTATAGCATCAAAGGAACGGACGGACGAGAGAAGCACACAGCTAGAGGAAGAAGGTGAATTAGTAACAAGCATTAATGGGATACGAGTGTGTACAGATGGAGAGGGAGAGGAAGAGAGAGGAGCTCAGTGCATCATGGGAAGTCTCCCGGCAGTCTAGGCCTATTGCAGCATAACTAAGGTGTAGCTCAGGGGTCACCTGAGTCAGCCCTACTATAAGCTTTATCAAAGAGGAAAGTCTTAAGCCTGCTCTTGAATGTAAGAAGGGTGTCTGCCTTCCGTAAACAAACTGGAAGCTGGTTCCACATAAGAGC
>JAVQJD010016420.1:0-21536 GCA_036023655.1 Nannoperca australis | reverse complement strand
CCACAGTCACCAGATCTCAATCCAATAGAGCACCTTTGGGATGTGGTGGAACAGGAGATTTGCATCATGGATGTGCAGCAGACAAGTCTGCAGCAACTGTGTGATGCTATCATGTCAATATGAACCAACATCTCTGAGGAATGTTTCCAGCACTTTCTTGCAGCAGCAGCTCAGCGCTGAGGTCCACTGATTTAAAATGATAAAACTGTGATGTGCTTAGCAGTGTAATTGACCATTGCTGTCAGTCAGTACTAGACTAGAATGAACCGGGCTGGAATCTAGTGTTAGCCCAGAGTTCATGGTAAGTACAGACTTGCCACTAGACATACACTCAAACATCCACAGTGGAACTATCCACCTTTGGCTAAGTTTACAGATACCGTCTGGCAATGCACATTTATCAGGTAACAGTTTGAATAACTCAAACACTTTACTGCAGCTGATTTAAAGCTGAGCATGAGAAGGCTATGTGAGCAGGGAAGTCATAGTCAATGGGACTTTTTATAATTTCTTGTTAATTTGAAAATTATGCATTCTGGATCAAACCCTACATACGATTGTTGTTATGTGGAAGTACAAATCTCACTTTGCTGTACCTTTTACTGTGTGTTGTGCTGGCCAGGGGAGAAGTTTTGTGAATGTCTGGACAGCTACCTGAGGATGAACTTCAGTAAAGGCTGCCCACCCGTCTTCACTACCCTCAAATCCCTCTACACAGACACAGACAAGGTCAGCTGTATATCTGCTTCCATTCTTATTGTTCCTGGTCTGAAATAAAACCACAGTCACCATCGAACCTGTTTTCTTCTTCTGTAGGTTACAATCATTGAACAGTTAGTAGTTGGCTATGAAAGCTGTTTAAAAAGCTGTCGAATGTTTAATGAGAATGGTGAGTGTTGCTCCTTCTTCTTTTTGCTTGCCATTGATTTTGATTTATTTGTGATTCCAAACCACGTAAATCCCATATAAAGGCAGAGGTTTCTGGAGCCGATCTGTGAATCCACACAGTCAGTGGGATTAATGTCTAATGTATGTACAGATGATGGGAAGGAGGAGCCCCCTACCACCCTGTTGTGGGTACAGTATTTCCTGGCGCAGCACTTTGACTTCATAGACCAGCCCAGCCTCGCTTTGGAGTACATCAACGCCGCCATCGACAGCACACCCACACTTATCGAGCTCTTCCTCATCAAGGCCAAGATCTACAAGGTCTAGTGTGAACTCTACACACACAGAGTAAACAGATTTGCATAATGTTGGTCCTTTTGATTGAAGTATTTTTTATTTCCCTACCTCCTTGGTCTTGTAGCATGCAGGAAACATAAAGGAAGCAGCTCGGTGGATGGATGAGGCTCAGGCCCTGGACACCGCGGACCGCTTCATCAACTCCAAGTGTGCCAAGTACATGCTGAAGGCTGGACTCGTCAAAGAAGCGGAGGAGATGTGCTCCAAGTTCACCAGGGTAAGAGGCGCACAGAGAGGAGTGTGTTTGACTTTAGACAGATGATGCAACAGAGGCAGGATTTGAGACAACAAGTTAGTTTTTGGCCACCTAATACTCCCTGTAGATGGCCCCTTGTGGCCACAAAGGAGATACTTTGCCTTTGGCAAAGCAACATCACAGTTCATAAATATCTCAAATCCAAACTATAGAGACTGAGAGAATATATGTACCGTAGGGTTACAAAGAACATTTCAATTTAAATGTTTTCAATTTAAATACATTTTCATTTCATTCTGTTAATATACGTTCATTTATTGAAGTGTCACAGTTAAGGAAAGCAGTGTTAAGTTTCTGTATTGCATTTACATAATTTTATATTCGGCCACCAGAAATGTTTTTTCAGTGCTTGAAAACATTGGCGTCTATCCCTGAGAGAATTCTAGTTTGATATTTAAAATCCTGTCATTTGCTTTTGTGCCTCTACACTAATGGCACATTTTAGTCTTTGGTTGTTTGTAATCTGCAAGTTAGAGTTAGAAAGTCTGTAGCCCTCTGCTGCAGGTGAGAGAGGCTCCAGGCTGCATTAGGCTTGGCTCATCAGCTTACTCCTCATCATGCAGGTCGCTGTCCAGGGGAATATCTTCTGTTGCACCTATCTGTATTTTCACCTTTAACACAATATGCTGACTCACAGTCGCTGGACAGCCTCCCATTTCAGTCTTGTACCACTTTAGTTTTTTTATCAGCCATTTATTATTAGTTTTTGGGCATCTATCAGACCATTCCCTCTATATTCCTGTCATGGTACCACTCTGTGATGACACGGCACTACATATGTAGATCCTTAACTACTGACCATGCTTTTTACTGTCTTGATTACTTAAAGCCCACACATGTGTGAGTGAAACTGGTATTCTGGCTAAAAGGAGCAGTTTTTACCAGGTAGAGGGTTTTGCAAATCCATCTTTGAGCACTCTGGGTTGTAAGAGAGGTTTATGGTAAGAATCAATGTGTGTTCTAGCATAAGGCTCATACACCAACCTAGTTATTTTCCATGAAGTATTTCTGTGTGCAACCATGACTTCACCTCACTGGCTACTGTGTCTCTTTGGCTATGCAGTGTGATAATGGGAGAGTGTGTGTGTGTGGTTTCAGGAGGGGACGTCGGCAGTAGAGAACCTAAATGAGATGCAGTGCATGTGGTTCCAGACAGAGTGTGCCTTGGCCTACAAGGACATGAACAAGTTTGGAGAGGCCTTGAAGAAGTGCCACGAGATTGAGAGGGTGAGTTTCTGCCACTATCATCACCACCATCCACAAGCAAATGTTCAAGAAGGTCTAACTGGTCGTACTTCAGTTATGATGCCTGCATTTTAATTGGTGATATTGACATACATGTTGATAATATGGCAGATACCAGAACCAAAGAGTTCTGGCTTTTAAACAGCATGTTAACATACTGACTCTCAAACATGGACACACCTTGAATTTAATTATATCATATGGTCTTAACATTAATATATCTGGCTCGGTCTGTCTGCACCACTGTGTGTTTTTAAACAGTTTTGATTATACACTGAACACTTAGTTAAGTAATGCTGCAAGTAGCCACAACTCTCGCATCACATATCGCAACCCACAAAGATAACGGGTTAGTTCATTTTAACCATACAATAAAAACAATGCTTGAATCAGTTGCTCCAATTAAAACCAGGAAAATTACTACAAAAAAGGTAGCCCCATAGAAAAACAGTCAAACAATGGAACTACAAAGGCAATGGTGAAAAACTAAATTAGTAATGCATTATAATATACTCACTGAAAAGATCAAAGAATACAACAAGGCAATTTGAACGTCACGGCAGGAGTACAGGAGCAGAACTGAAGCCCTCCACGTGTTCACTTGACCCAATCCCAACGTCCCTTTTTAAAACCATTTTTAATTGTGTAACCTGATGCCATTGTAAATAATTCCCTGCAGCTTGTTGTCTTTCCCACTGATTTTAAAACTGCTTTACTAAACCTCTTAAAGAAAGGGAACCTGGATATTTTAACTCCCAGCAGTTTTAGACCAATTTCAAATCTTCCATTTTTAAGCAAGATTTTAGAGAATCTAGTTTTTAATCATCTAAGTGCCTTTTTAAACTCAAACAGCCAAGACAGCACTTCTAAAAGTAGTGAAAGATATTGGACAAAATCTTGTTCTCAACAAGTCTTCATTTCTGGTGCTACTTGAACTGAGCGCTGCCTTTTGGTACTGTAGACCACCAGATCATTTTGACTAGACTGAGTGAGCCTGTTGGCCTGTCTGGAACTGCTTTTAACTGGTTTACCTCATGTTTATGGAAACACAATGAGGTTACCTGTGGGGTACCACAAGGATCCATTTTTTTATCTGTAGGTTACCCCTGGGCAGCTCTACACACTCAGCTCTATGCGGCCGTGTGTCATGACGACACTGGGACGATTTACTCACTTTTTTAAACTTTATTTTAGATAAAGTCTGGATGTCACATAACTGTTTACAACTCAACCACAATAAAACAGAAGTAATTCAATACATTTCAATTTTATTTATATAGCTTATAACAAAGTTATCTCAGGGCTCTATCGCATGGAGCAGGTCGAGACCGACTTCCACATACACAAAGACCCAACAATCCCACCATGAGCAGCACTAGGAGACAATGGCAAGAAAAACTCCCTTTAACAGGTAGAAACCTTGAGCAGAACCAGGCTCTAGGTGGGCGGTCATCTGCCTCGACAGTGTGGGTTGAAAAAAGGGGAGGGGGGAATGACATGGATGACATTTGCTACTGTCAACTTGAATCAACAGTTACGGCAGCAAAGCAACTAGAATATGGTTGGAATTGGAAAGCATATTATTTCTAAATGTTCTGGTTTAGGGAAAATAACAATGCTTTTCCCCTTTAAACATCTGACTACGCTGTACATTACTACTCAACATCTTGTCAGTGGCATCATGATATTAAACACAGATAACTCACTAACTCACTCACGTCGGCAATATCTGTTTATATAGCACACACACTGGTCTTTTTGTGTCTCCTTCTCTGTGCCTCTCTATATCTTTCTTTGTGTGTGTGTGTGTGTGTGTGTGTGTGACCATACATGCATATGTCCTGGACAACCATGGTGAGGTGCTAAAGAGATGGCAGCTGATGGGTAACCAGAGAAAGCAGAGACCTTGGCATTGCATTACCCTGGCGCCTCATACTTCTTTCACAAACACACACACACAGACACACAGACACACACAAATGTGGTAAAGCTGTGGCATGTTATTTCAAGCCCTCTTGTCACCAGAGTGTGTAGCCTACAATTAACGTGACACACTTGGAGCCGCAGGGAATTGCTCAGGATGACCAGACTACTGCCAGGACAGCTCTGGCTGACGAGAAAACACCTGGGTCACTGAAAGACGAGAGACAGTTCTGGTAGATCCACAAAGAGGTTCACAGGGCTTTTAAGAGACATACCATGTTGCAGGGCTTGTGCTCCTGGGCAACAATGGTTGTGAACAGCTGATTGCATTTTGGAATGTACACTGCAGCTAATGTTTGTATTGGCTGGTGAGTAAATTAAATGTGATCAAAGGTTCGAGAGATCCTTGAAGGAGAGTTGCAGAGGAAGAGATTTGAGGCAAAGATACCATTGAGGAAAAAGGGACAGGTGCATGCTTGTGTTCTGGAAACAACTGGAAGTTAGTAAATGTAGTTAAGGTAATTAAGGTACGTTAAAACCCTTAGTGCCCAATTTCTAATTTGCGTCAAATGCGCCCTGCATCTTGGAGTCTTAATTCAATCAAATCTGAACACACAGACATTATACACATTGTTTTAGATTCATTGTGACTTGCACTTTCTGACGAATCCATCACCCATTGTGAATAAACTTCTATAAAACTGCTTAGAAATCATAGACAAATTACGCCATGAATAACTCAAAAAAAATGTTCAGTATCAAAGTAATCCAGTGATAGTTGACTGACTTTGCTCCATAGACAACCATTTATAAATTAGTTTTTACTCCATTCACATTTAAATGAAATTTCTAAAAGAATAAAAGTAAGGTACTCTGTAGTAGTGATGGCTAGCCACCAGATAGGTGAGAACCATTTTGAAAGTTCTAACCTCATACACAGATAGTTCTTAATACATACAGGCTTGTGTACAACACAGCTTATACATGTGTGTTAACTCTGTAAATTGTAAGCATGACTGTAATAGGTCCATGTCCAAACCTGCCTGCTGCACAAATATTTAAATGTTACAAGCAAGCTTATCTTCTTATTTAATCAAACCAAATGTGAAAAAAAAGTAATAAGTAATAATACATGCTAATCATGTTCTTTTCACCTTATGATTTCTTTTACTTTTTTTATCCAACAAATTGACAATATAAGAGATCAAACCATTAGTCTGCATTATTGTAAAGTCATCATGTTCACTTGCTGAATCTATCCCACTGAATTTCTAACATTTGCATAGTATTTTTCTCTATCACATCAATTAACTCACATGCTTCTGGCAGCAGTTGACTTTAAATAGGCCACAATTAAATCTAATGCTCAAAAATATATATTGCCATAAATTAACAATAACTACAGACAAATCTCCTATTTGGTCCATTTTAGCCCCATTCAGCTTGTTTTTTTGTTATTTAGCCCACACATAGGTTGTATAGTTGAGTCTCACTTTTATAATGTAAAAACAGGCAGCTATTTCCAGCAGACAAGCTCAGTCAAGCTGACTGTACCCAAAGTAAACGGCTGGTGAAGACAGTTCTAGCAAGCTAAGGAACCATATAGGAACCAGATATCTTTCTCAGTAGTTGGTGGAGACCAAAACGTATAAGCTAAAAGGTCTTGGATTTGGCAGACAAACTGCAGAGGGGTTACCTTCTGGACCCCTTTCAAGTTATCTGGCTAAGACTTGTAGAAACTAGTTAACCCTTTCTTAGCCATGCATACCTGAAAACTATTGCCATTTCCATCAGATTCAGCTATACTTTGTGAAATTATCAAATGTTAACACACTAACATGCTAAACTAAGATGGTGAACAAAATAGCCTTGGTGAACTTTACCATGTTCACCATTCAACGTGTTATTGAATTGTATTTTACTTTGAATGTATTGTATTTGTATTACAGAGAAAAACAGTTTGTAGATTTAATGCTCTTTTCGATTCATCCTTTGGCACTGATATACTTACCTATAGCACTTGTGATTCTTTTCCAGCCTTTGCAAGTTTGATGAGACATCTTGTTGTTATCGATCATGGTTCTATGCACTTTATGTAAAGCTCTTATTTGGAAGTCGCTTTGGATAAAAGCGTCTGCTAAATGCCTAAATGTAATGTAATGTGTTAGCATTGTCATTGTGAGCATGTTAGCATCCTGATGTCAGCAATTAGCACAAACCACTGCTTTGTCTCACAGAGCTACTAGCATAGCACTAGCTGTATACACTTGCTTATGTTTTAATGCTTAGGTTTTACTATCCAGTGTATTACTACTACATACTAATTTTACAGAAAATCCAGAGAAACAATATTTTATCTTTTCAGAAAGTAATGGAAGAAACTCTATAAGAAAATACATTGAGAACTAATAGCTGTAACCCTGCAAATGGATGATGTTTTACAGAGACGCTTACTGAAAGTTGATATGATCATGCATGTCTCTCCTCTTTGTCCTACCAAACCCAACAGTGCAAAACAATCGTGCAAAATGTGGTGGACACATTTTGTACCTTCTTTAACCAGATGGTAAGCTGGCTAATAGGAGGACTTTACCTAAACACAGAAATATTCATGGATACACAGCACAGGAATTAGCTACAGCCAAGTCCTGCATTTAGAAACAATCAGCTGTTCACAGCTATTTTTTCCCAAGAGCTACAGACCACCAACATGGACACCAGAGGGTTTGTTACATCACCTGAAAGACCATGATAGACAGAAACAAGACAATAGAAAATACGACAAAGAATCAAAGGACAGCAACATTAAAACAGGTTAAATGCTACGGTTGAATGAGCCTGGTATGCATGAACATTACACTGCCAATCATGCCCACACACACTTAATGATTCCTAGCCTTTTGGGGACACGGCACTACCACCAGGCAGGAGGTTAATTTCATAACTTTTATTGCCTCTTCTCCCAAATGTGTGTGCGTGTGTTTGTGTGTGAGGGCTGTGGTGTTGGCAGAGCATGTTATTTTTAGGGGGAAATGAGCTCTAGTGGAGCCAGCAGCATATAACCCCCCCCCCCCCACACACACACACACACACACACAATCTCTAATAGCACAAGCTTCTAGCTGCTCTGTTACTGTTGATTGAACTCATCACATAGTTTTTCCTTCCACCTCTGTCCCTTCTTTTCACTTTAAATTATTATCTTTGACTTTTTTCCATTTTCTTCACTCTCACATCCTCCCTTTCTTCTAATCTCTCATCATTCTTTTCTTTAAAGGTACTGTCTCTTCCTACATTCATTTTGTTGTTGTTACTGAATACATAAGAGCAAGGCTATTTTGAGTATTCACACAAAATTTGAGTACTCAGACAAAATTACATGCACAGTTTCCTTCATACAACAACCCACACATCCACCCATTATTAGCACCACCCTAAGGCTTGTGAACCAACTACAGTGTTGTGTACTGTGTACAAGCACTGTTTCTTTCTTCATTTTGCTGTCTTGTATATGCATTATAGGAAATCCATAATTTCAGAATTTATATTTAAAATGTATTTTCGTTTTTTCCCCCAAAAGCTTTGCATTCAGTATGTCAAAGCAAAGTATATATTTAAAATAATATATATTTTGATAAATCACAAAAAAAGATTTTTTATTTTCTATTTAAATATTTCATGTATATGAGATCAACAACAAGCAGGTAAAAAAAAACACTTAATCTTCTGCATCTTGCAAACAAACCACTGAAATTATATAATTTCTAATGAGAATGACTTTTTTTTTATTATTCCAACAACAAAATGCAGCTGCAGGTGTTTAACACATTTGCACCCAGGCCTCATCAGCCTTACATTTCTTTATGATATGTAGACTAAGCTGTCACTTTAATGGGTATCCCTATCTAAAACTATCTAATACAACAATTCTTCCCTTCATGAAGGTTAAATCTTCTGTTTCTGAGAGGTGTTACTATTAGTTTGTCCACCACATTTATACCAATGAGGGTAGACTAAATAACAGAAACACCTCTCTGTATAATGCGATACCATTCAACAGCACCACAAACTACATTTTCCTAAATCACCATAAAGTTGAATCGACACCTCTCTATAAGAGTTCCAACCAAAGCTGAAGCTACTGGGTGTAAATGTCTCATTTCCTGCATCGGCAAAGAATGCTGGCATTAGATGTGTAAGTATGTTAGCAGCAACTGTTATATTCTCCACTTGGACACAACAGAGAACATTATCGCACCATGGTCAAAGAACAAAAAATGGCTGTGTTTAAATGGCCATCCATTTGTTTGTAAGCAATTTAACTAACAGGCAGGTTAGTTTGACCAATGAGTGGTAATGTAGCAGGAATCAGATGTAAATGTCCTTCACTTACATAGCGCTTTGTCAACCTTAACGGTTCCCAAAGTGCTTTACAGATGTTGTTGTTAAGGTTACTTACAGTTTTAAATACCTTGCTCCTTGATTTAGAAAAATTGTTAAACTGTTTATTGTAATTATGTTTGAGGTGTCCCATAAATCTTAAGATTGCGAAGGATAGTTAAATGATATGACAAATGTACTAAGATAATGATTCTAGTACAGTGCAGCTCAGATTCGGCAGGGTAGGTGCTCTCTGACATGGGACTTGAACACAATAAGGTTACAGCTGGTCAGAATTAGAAAGGTATCAGCTTTTCTTGGATGTGTAGATCGATGTGGTATGTACAGCAATCTCTCACTGAGGTGGAATATTAAGGCATTTGCTGACATTACTCAGATGTTTCTCCTGCATGTTGACTTCTAGAAATGCAGATCTTTAATATATATATTTCAAGATCCATAGATGTTTGTTAAAATCTCTGTCATTGTGGAATGATCATTCAGAAGCTGGTCTAATAGACCTCTTTTCTGTTAGTTAACATTACGATTTTAGCATGATCATTTTTGTTGGCTTGTTTTTTAACGATGGCTGAAGAAAATACGAGTTTCTCTGAATATGTGTAGCCACTCGCTCTCTGTGAGTGGTACTTGAAAACATTCAAATTGACCAATGGGACCAGATTGGCCGACTCGTACACTCTCACTCAATGAATGGATGATCTGGTCGGATCACCTACTGATGGCCAGACACACACATACAACACACAGACCTGACACACAACATGTGCCTTCTCACTGTTCCCTCTTCCTTTCTACAACTGCCATTGCAACTATGGCAATTGTAGAAAGGGAGATGACACTTCAACAGTTTCCTCTATGTGTTTGTCTCTGGCCATACACAGAGACATCACCTATTCCTTCTAGTTCCCCAATTTCTGATAAGGTGGGCATGACAAACCTTTAGACACAAAATGTTATCCATACCTACAGACAGTACTCTATTTAACATCACCTGATATGAAGTGTGGTACAAGCACAAGGAATTTTGATAGTCAACTCATTCCACTCCGTCTTATGTATTATAACCATAACGTTAGCTATCTTTGACTGGCAGTGGCAGCTGATATGCAATAACATTTTAATTTGGAGCCATTACTCCTTCAAATGCAATTAACAGAGGTGTTTTCTCAAGAACAATTTAAACAGATATGTGGCACTGCATTGGCTGTTCAAAACAGTCTCATCATCTGAAACCATCAGGAGAGACAAAAAAGGCTCAGAAGGGAGGAGGGCAATCTCAGTGTTGTACTGTAGTTCAGTAAGTAAGGTGGCTAAAGATAAACTGAGAGAACAGTGCCCTCTACAGGTCGCTTTATGCTTTACATGCTGTAGGTGTCCACTGCAGAGGGGTTAGCTCAGGTCACACCACATTCACACTTGTCTTTGTGAGCAATTTCAATCTCTGCCTGCTGGCTCTCTACTAGCAGCACTAAATGTAAGGGTTTCTTGAGCACTTTACTTTTGTTGGCCTCAAACTAAAGAACAATATTTTCCATGCATCAAGTCAAACATTCAGCTGTAACTTGTTGCGGTATTGCTTGCAGGTCTGTTAGCTCTTTTAATACCTGTGCAGTGCCTGAACAGAAAATACGTTTCTTAGACTCTTTCTTGGAGCTCTCCTCCTTGCATTTCCCTTCTATGCTATATTTACCTCTCACTGTGTACCTCTGCTGTGTGCTCAGTACTGGAAAGGCAAACATTAGGATATTTTTATATAAATACACATTAGAGATGACGAAGGCACAGAGAGTGTGCTACTGTTTGTGAGCATTTGTGTCGTTTTGTGTGTGTGTGCGTGTGCACAGGAATGCTGAGAAATTTTGTGGAGCACATGACTGTCGTGCAGATGTGTCCAGCTTCTTTATCGTTTCTTTCTTTATACTTGATAAAAATGTATCCTTTTGCCAGTACATGCAGACAACAACTCAATACCTGTCGTAAGTCACTGGAGACTTCTCAGATTGGCATGCTCAACAATGAAGTAGAGCTGCAACTAAAGATTCAATCATCATTTTCTTTTGACATTTTGGAAAATATGCTTATGTTAGAGAGTTAGATGAGAAGATCTATACCACTGAATTCACTGCTTCTGCACATAACACGTAACTTGTTTAAACAATCTATCTTGTTGTTTTTGCTGATAAATTTCTGTACAGATTAAACACGATACATTGTGTCAATTAGTGAGCTTCAGACAGAGCCAGGCTAACTGTTTCCTCTTGATTCCAGTCTTTATGCAATGCTATGCTAACTTTCTCCTGGCTAGATGGATTAATATTTAGCATACAGACATGAGCATGGTATCCATCTAACTTTCTGAAAAGAAAAAAAACACTGAATTTCCCCAAATTTAAACTATTAATTTAACAATTGTAACGTTTGAAGTTATTTCTGGACCTTTGTTAACAATTTATGTAATAAAATATAATTCTGAAAATCTCAAGCTCGAAGGTCCACTTACCAGCTTTCAGCCGCATCTCAGTTTTTATTTAGAATGAAGCTCTGAAGGCTGCTAAATTGATGCTATGACTTAGTTAATCATTCATTTTTAAAAGTGTTGTTGACTAATGTTATGTTGATCAACTAATACATGTTGATAAAAGTGTTGACTTCTTAATTGAAAATGCAGCAATTACTATTTGTTATGCAGAGAAGTGGTTCAAAGGTCATTTTTGTGTTAGCCTTAATTTCCTGTCTCCAGATAACAACTCAACTGTTGAGAATTATCTCTTATTTCCAATTTCAGCCTCCAAAGAGGTCGTGGGGGGGGGGGCTCTGGGTGGGAGGTATGGAGCATTCAACCTGGACTGTGGTGCGTTTGTAGGCCCACTGTGTGTTTGTGTTGCATTACACATCGCAGCCTTCACAACACCACTGGCTCCACTGGGCTTAGACCCCTGGGATTTAAGCACGCAACCACCAAAGGCCATAGAGACAGAGAGAAAAGAAGGAGCGGAATGAGGATGATATGTGGCATGATGGTATGTGTGTGTTGCTCTTTCTTTCTACTGGTTGATTCCTCTGTCTCTTTGTTGAGGCGTTTTGTTAAGATTGTCTCTGGGAAGTGAAAGCTATACACAACAGAATGAACAGATAAAGTGAGACAGGGCTGAAAACACTCATACACAATCACCCAAGGTCAGTGCTGAACTGTTCCCACACATGTATATATATACACACACACACACAAAAAAATATCCAGAAAATCACCTAAATAGCAGCTTATCCAATGTTTATTAAATGTTTCCAGGGCGAATGTCAGGCCAGCGGGATCCCATCCAGCAGTGTCTTTGTGAGTGTAGTGCAGCCCGTCAGACAGGTCTCTGTTGTCGTCTTGTGTTTTCTCCATGGGTTGTTTTTATCACTGTCTGATGGTCTCTCAGCTGGATGCCTTGACCCAAGCGTAGCGCCCAGCCCAAGGCTACACTGAACAACAAAGAGGGATCAAACGCCGCACATGGCTTTGATGAAAGCCTCACAACTGCAATGGAGCAAATCAGAGCAGGGCAGAGCTGAGTTGGACTCGATCCACACCAGGAGGGGGCGGGGGTGCAGGATCTGTAGATTTGGGAAGAGAAATTACCTCACAAAGAGATCAAGGACAGACAGTGGGGCTAGGATCCCCACACCAGTTTAGATTTACTGCAACAAATCACAAAAAACATTCATGTTCCAGACATTTATATTATCTGGGCTTGTTCTTTGTGTCCTTACGTTGTGAAATTGCTTTGAAAGGCTTTTCATATCTTAGTTGACACACTTCTATGACCATAGTGTTTTTTCCTTCCAGCAGTGTTAAGGCAGTAGTGAATAAATTAAGAAGAAGAAATTACACAATCATCCTGACCCAAATGAAAAGTTGAATTCGTGAACAATAAAATACCCCCCTTGATCAGCTGAATGCACTCAGAGGTTTTCCTGCTATAGCTTTACTTGGTCTGATGTGACCAGTAGCTTATGGTGGCTATTGTTAGAAAACTTTAGCTACATATTACTATGTACATTGCTATGTCGGTTTTCTCACAGTAAAATATTTGAATCACAAAGGACCACAGGAGTCAAATGAGGTGCTTTGGGGGAAACTGAGTAACCTCTATAGGAGAGTGAGGTCACCCCTGAGGGTGGATGTGAGCGGATGTGGCTGAGATGTGGTGGAGTGGCAGAGAGCATGGTTATCACAGTGATGAGTGCTAAATACTGACACTGTCTGGAAGGAAAGAGAAAAAGGCTAAAAGAGAGAGAGAAAGCGGGAGAGAGAGATTATCTGATCTGTTGAGAGGAGGAGATGAGAGGGTGAATGGAGAGGACGAGCTGTTTGACCTCTGGAAGGATGATATACAAATTTTACTACCAAATACTACTAAACATAATGCACTAATGGTAAACTTGGAGTAATACTTCTTTGATCCTTTTTACCACCTATGGATGCATCTAACAATTGATCTGTACATAATAACAAAGAATCAGGATGTCATAAAGTCTTTTTTATACTTGTCAGTTATATTAGCTGGTGTGAAACATTGGTGGCATGACTGCATTGTAGCTTTGTCAAATGATCTGACAGCAGAATTCTCTGCAATCTGGATCAGTGCCAAAACTTGATTGAGACAGGCTAAAAGGGCTTTACAGAGGTATGTGTGGTCTTGGGAACTCATAACCCAAAACTCATAAAACAAGCTTTAAGAAATCTTAAGGAAAAACCTGTGTACTCGTACAGAAGGATAGCCTAAAAGTTAATTTTGTTGGATTTTACCTTTTGAAGGCCATTTTGATTTTCAAACTCTGTCCAATGTATGGAGGAGCCTGCAAATACTGAATGAATTACTTCATAGTAAAATAGTTATGTTATCACGTTCAATGCATTTGTCCTTGTCTCTTCAAGACACTTTACACATTTAGGGATCTACACTGATGCCAGCTTTAGTTACTAGAATGTATGTGAGCGTGCACCACTGTGTAGCCTAATGCAATGCATTGCAATGTGCTGTTTCTTTTATTTTGGAAGTGAAACTTGAAAATACTTTGGATTTTGCATTTTAAACAACACTGCTTTTATTTAACATCCCTGAAAGAAAAATTTAAACATTGTGGGAAATACATTCATTTGCTTCATGTCTAAGAAAATCAATGTCAATGTCTGTTCATTGAAGTACAGAGCAGGAGTCAAAGCATATTTAGCCTTGCTTTGCATAAAGACTGGAAGCAAGAATCAACATCAGGCAAGCACTGTCCAAAGTTTGAAGACACATTTACCAACATCTGTAAATATCATCAGTTGACATACTGAATAATGTTTGTAAAAAGGACAATTTTTGTTTTGTTTAGTTTTCTCTGTGAGTTACATGCTGGAACTATTTTTTGACCAACAAGAGTATAGCTACCCAGCACTTATGCATCTCAATCAAGACTTCAGGAAGCTGCACCCCATCCCTTCAACCCCTTGTTGTTCAGCAAGAAATAGCTCCAGCACATAACTCCTCCCAAAACAGCAAATAGTTCTTAGTACACTTCTGTTTCAGAGTTAAACAAACACAATACATCATTTTAATTAGTGAGTTTCAGAGGCACTGTTATGACTGCATCGGACTGTCAAAATCCTTGTGTGCAACTGAGATCCTTGAGCGCACAACTCAAACAACGCAAAACAAGGATCTCATTTGCATGCGTGGATTTTGGCAGTGATATGCTGCCATAAATTGGCATATTTCACTTAAAACAGTGCCAGGATAGCTGTTTCTCCCTGCTTCTTGTCTTTATGCTAACCTAGGTTAAACACTTCATGACTCAACCAAGAGTGGCATTGATTTTGTCTTTTTTAATTTAGGGAAAGTCTAAAAAACGCAAAGAAAACATAAAATATTGCAAATTTACTCCATATTTTTGTGCTTTGTTTGAAGCTTTTCTTTCTGTGTTACATTAAATGGCACTAGGAATTAGAAGTTGTAGACTCAACATAAAATAAGTACACTTTGAGTGGTGTAAACAGTATATATCAGGGCTGCTCTCTCTCTGAGAGAGTCATTGCCAGCTTATGAGAAAGTCTATTTCTGTACGGTGCAGCTGGGCCTGGAGATATGAGCCTGAAGTGAGGTGAGGTAGAAGTGTGAGGGTCAGGTCATGCAGATTGATGCCATTTTCTCACACATCTTAGATTGTGTGTATGTATGCAGTATGTCTGCCTGACCTGTCTGGCTTGAAGGTGGTGTGTATGATAAGCCACTTTCCCTCCTCTTAGTGTCCTCAGAACCAGACGTTTATCCAAAACATTCCCACAACATCATGAGAATCAACACTCTGGTTCATCTGAATGTCATTCAAATTCAATCAACCCTGGTCTAAAGGGGCACATTAACAGTGACAGTAACTGTACCAAAGTGACACTGGTGGAGCTAATACGTAGCCTCAGTCTTGCTTGTATTTCCCGTTGTACCACCTTATCCCCATAGATATCAGATTAAGTACTTTCTACCTCTACCTTCATGTTCTTTCAGGCCACCTAATGCACATTTAAGAGTCTTGTTGTGTTGTGTTTTTTTCTGTCAGGTACCTGGCCAAGCTGTCGTCAGTGGGAAGCATCAGAGATGAGGAGACGTGCGAGAGGTTACGAGGCCTCATGCAAAGACAGGTACACAACTCTACTTACTGGCAATGATGATTTATAAACCTAAGTTGACTCTTTTATTCAGTATCCAGTGTCGAATTTTATCACAGGGGAAAGAAAATGCCTACTCAACGTGCGCATGAGGAGGCAGACTTTGTTTACATTAATGATGCTTGGTGCTCATATGTAGTGAGTTGACTAACAGGTGTCAAATTTTTCATTTTAAGATGCCAACCATATTATCTGCCCAGATAATTCACCACAGTTTTTGTTGCTGCTGTCTATATTACCTCAAATATAGTATAATATGCAAATTCAAAAAATGTACTACAGGAACTGTATGAGGTCATCAGCAGTCGCATAACCAAAAAAAACCAGACAATATATTTATTGTGGCTGGCAGTTTTAACTAAACAGACCTCAGAACTATTTTACCTAAATTCCACCAGCATCTCCACACCCCCACCAGGGGAAACAATACTCTGGATCATGTTTACACAAACATTCCTGGCAGCTACAAAGCCCTCCCCACCCCCACTTTGGTCAATCAGACCACATTTGCCTGCTTCTCTTGCCAACTTACTCCTAGCTGATTAAAAGGGTCAAACCATCAGAATATACTGTTAAAACTGGGACAGATTAAGCTACAGCAGCTCTACAGGACTGTTTTGAGTGCACAGACAAAGAAACAAATCAAGCTTGAGGAATGTACATCATCAAAGCAAATATGTTAATGATGTGGTGATCATGGACCCTCACCAGTTTGCATTCAGAACCAACGGATCCACAGGGGATGCCATCTCCACTGCCCTACAGTCAGTCTACAACTTGAAAATAAAAAGACCTACATCAGAGCTGTTTGTTGATTTCAACTCAGCATTCAACACAATCTCCCCCATGAAACTGATTGGCAAACTCAGCACTCTGGGCTTGAGTACCACACTCTGAAACTGGACATTGGACTTCTTCAAAAACAGACTCCAGACACTTTGAATTGGCAGTCACACCTCTTCTGTTCTAGTGCTGAACACCGAAGCCCCTCAGGGCTGTGGGTTCAGCCTCCTCCTGTTCACTCTGTACACCCATGACTGCAACCCCTGACATGGAGAGAACTCTGTTATGAAGTTTGTGTATGACACTACCATGATTGATTTTAGGAAAAAATATACATTATTATCTTCTTCTACAGAGCAGTATCCTACAGAGCAGCTACGCACTCCATTATAAATAAATAACCTTGAACCTTCTGTAATGCTGGTTTTGCACATTTCCCCAGACTTCTTTTTGCACTCTAATTTAAAACACTCCTATGACACTGATATTGCGCATACTATGTATACTTTCTGTGAAAATATATACTAGATGCACGGCATGGCTTTAGGGATGGCAAAGTCGACCAGTCAGACTTTGGGGATCCTCTGACTTTCTTGCCACCAGGAGATAAACATTTTTCACTTATCCTGTGAAATACCATCATCTACTAAATGAATTGGCACATTTGGTACAGATATTTAATTTTGTTTAATACTTTAGTTTATGATCAAATACCTGCAAAACCAATGACATTCCGATGAAAGCGCTGTGCCCAAGTGGCCTCACAGAGCCATTGGTGTGGCTGTAAATCTTAATGGTGCTACTGAAATAAAAACTCACTTTCATGTTCTATCTCTCTTTTTTTTGGTTGTTGATTTTAGTCCTTTATAAAATAGGACCTATAAAGTGTGCTGAAAAGTGTCTTCTTGAATACAATTTTGCAGCAAAACTAAAAAGATGAGCCCTTGTTGTGAGATGAAGTTTGCAGTTTTCTCTAACATGCTCTCATTTATTTACAGCAAGGTACCACAATTGATTTTGATTGATTGAACGATATATCAAGAGTTAAATGAATACTGGTGAAATAAACATTAAATGAGAACACTGAGTATTTTGTCAGTATGTGTAGTGTGTTTGTGGCTGACGTAGCTCTTGTGTGTCTCTGCTTCAGGTCCAGATCTGTAAGCGCAGTGTGGAGGTGATGGATGCGGTGCGTCGTGGAGCCCAGTTGGCTATAGATGAGTGTCAGTTCCAGTTTCGCAACCGTCGATGGAACTGCTCCACTCTGGAGACCATGCCTGTGTTTGGCAAAGTGGTCACCCAGGGTAAGTTTACACACGCACAGTGATTCCTGTCACTAATTCAATGGAAGCATTTACACAGAAGAGAAACTGCTATGACAGACAGCATTAAATCTGACAATAAAAACAAGCTCAGAATGAAGTTTTCTACCTGCATACATTTAAATAACTTTAATATCACTTCAAATCAAATGTGATGTGGATTATTTCATAAAAAAAAAAAAATATATATATATATCTATATCTATATACAGAATGAGAAGGTCGTTTCAGTAACATAGTGAAACAATATGACTGTATGTGTCTGTGTTTGTGTATGTGTGTGTCAGGCACCCGTGAGGCAGCCTTTGTGTATGCCATCTCAGCAGCCAGTGTGGCGTTTACAGTCACAAGGGCCTGCAGCAGCGGAGAGCTGGAAAAATGTGGCTGTGACCACAATGTACATGGAGTCAGTCCAGAGGGTAGGTCTCTCTCTCCATGCTACGGTGGCCCTGAAGTGCAAAACACAAACGCAAATCAGAAAACACAACACATTGACAGAAAACATGAACGCAAAAAAGCTATTTAGCAAAAAAGCTAAATGTCTCTTTGAAGACACGTTTAAAAGAAGCAGGGTTGTACAGAAGAACTGGCTTCGTTGTTTTTTGTGTGACTACTTCTTCTGCTTATGCCGCTTCTTTTTTTGTTTAACGATTTGGCTTCTTCTGATTGGACGCGCTTTCTCTTTACGGAAAGCATCCAATCAGCAACAATCCTTTACGACTATAAGAACCCTCCCTTTCCGTTAGGAGTTAATGTGTTGTGTTTTCTGTTAATGTGTTGTCTTTTCTGATTTGCGTTTTGTGTTTTGCACTTCAGGGCCCATGTATGTTTCACATAAGCGCGCACACACACACACACACACACACACACACACACACAATAATGCAATAATTTTAAAGGCAAAATATTGTGACATTTAAATTATATATATATATATATATATATAATACATTTTATTAAAAGGTCACAATATGTATTAAATTTATTATTTTATTTTGAAAATGCCAGACAGCTATAATTGGTATCACATTCATTATGAGATTTTATCTCCATGTGTGGATAGACAGACTTTTTACAGTATCAATACTGGGTGTCTACATTGAACCAATCAATACAGAAATACTGAAATGTTGCTGCAAAATAGCGTTCTAGTATAATGTTTATGCAGTGTTTAAAGGGCAATGACTTTCTTGTCATAGGATTCCAGTGGTCGGGCTGCAGTGATAACATTGCATATGGAGTGGCCTTTTCTCAGTCCTTTGTGGATGTGAGGGAGAGGAGTAAAGGCCAATCATCCAGTCGCGCTCTTATGAACCTGCACAACAATGAGGCTGGCCGGAAGGTAACTCACTGCTCTTGAGGTGAAATGTGATTTAGCTCTTTTGCAGAACACTGCACTTCTTTTAGGACAGAGCCTCCAAAGGGTCACAGTGGACCCTTTTTGTGTGAAATACTTTTTTGTTTTGTGAAACATCAAGTTTTCTATTCCCTAGCAATATTTATTTTATTTCCCCTGACCCATAGGAACAGCAAGGTCCAGTCCAGTTAAAAGAAACACTACATATACTACAGAAAAGAGACATGATGTAATATTTTACTTGATGCGTTTATTACTTCTTTTAAAAGGCCAAGCTCCAACAGTATAAATCCACTTGGCTATATACCAACAGTATATAGCCATATAGCCACTTGCTCTGACCGTAATCAACAAGGGATTGACAAGGCTTTATCGGATATGACAGATGTGTTATCAACACACCAAAGGAGTTCAGGAATACAGTAGCTTTAGTTTCACAGCAGACAAGTCAAAATCATATCCCATTTCTTAATTTGTGTGAATTTGTTTAGTCCAAGTCTACAGCTCTGGAAGAAGTAGAAGTGTTTTTGTAGTTGTTACTGTGAGCACAAACAGACAGTGACTGCTGGCCAGAGCAGCTGGTCTTTAAGGATATCATGCATTGTCATTTTAAGTTTTGTCAGCTAACCAAAGGCTCTTTCACATCTCTGCAGGCCATCTTGTCCCACATGCGTGTGGAGTGCAAATGTCATGGTGTGTCAGGCTCCTGTGAGGTAAAGACCTGCTGGAAAGCCATGCCGCCCTTCCGCAAGGTTGGCAACATCATCAAGGAGAAGTTTGACGGTGCCACGGAAGTGGAGCAACGCAAGGTGGGCACCACCAAAGTCCTGGTGCCTCGAAACTCACAGTTTAAACCTCACACAGATGAAGATCTGGTCTACCTGGACCCAAGTCCAGATTTCTGCGACTATGACCCCCGCACGCCAGGTATGCTGGGCACGGTGGGCCGCCAGTGTAACAGAACCTCAAAGGCAATCGACGGCTGCGAGCTGATGTGCTGTGGCCGCGGCTTCCAGACGCAGGAGGTGGAGGTGGTGGACAGGTGCAGCTGTAAGTTCCACTGGTGCTGTTATGTCAAATGCAAACAGTGCCGCAAAATGGTAGAGATGCACACGTGCCGGTGATGGTAGTGAGAGGCACAGAGGGGCACTGCTGATGAACAAAACAAATGCCCCACACTCCTGCTCAATTACCAAGGACAGAGGGAGCAAGGAGGATTTGTGAAGCTCCCACTTCTCCTGCTTGAAAGCACCCCACCACCCCACCCTCTAACTACTGGTCAATGAAAACAGACTGAGTGGCTAAAAGGTCAAATGTCATCCTATTCATTTGATGCTACCATAGAGGATATCAGTAGATTATACATGGGATTTCCTACAAAGCTACAGAGGTAGTTTGTTTCTTCTCAAGTAGAGAGTATCTTTCATTTTCTGTCTCCTTCCCTCATTCTCATATTTGCTTTGTCGTCGATGCTTCTTTTTTTGGTAATCTTTAACTTATTTGAGGATATTGACGAGGTGGATCTAGAAGGAGGGGACAGATAAGTGAAGGTACAAACTGGACCCATGGGTGGACAGATGAGTGGGTGGGGTTAAGAGGAGGGTTGTTTGCCCTCTGTCCTTGCTGCTGCTGCTTCATGGACTTTCTTGGAGTGCTGGATGTCAAAAAGGAAGACTCTGTGTCTGTCAGAGGACTGACTTGAGCAACAAAGAGGAATGTGTCGCAGACAGACATTCAGTGATTTGCTTCCTTGCTTCAGTTGCTGTTGAGTCATTTATTTTGCCCCCTGCAATGCCCTGATGCTGCTCCACTCACACACATTCACTCTCTTTCTGTCAGAGGGGGGATGATGATGGACAGGTGAAAGCCACTGTCAGCTCCTTCCTGTCTTTTCTATAGGCCCACAGCACTGGCAGGTGATGGGCATGAGACATACAAAATACATACTCAGCACACATTGATCTAAAATGACACCTGTATTAAACCACAGCTGCTACCTGCAATGGAGAACCAGAAACCTTTTATCAAAACATTTTCCAGATGAAATGTAAAATAATTCAGAACATCATATTGTGAAAATCTTGTGTGCTAATTTCGATTGATGTTGATCTTAGCTTCCTCCTGCACGTCGCCATCTGCTACACACAAAGGGGTCTGCCAGAGGGTTGCTGAGCATGTTCACCATGCATGATGACTGAAGCACTTTCTTTCCAAGCGCACATAGAACCCTCGTCCCAAATCCGACCACATATTTAATTTTCCCTGTTTCTCTCTCTTCTCTCTCTCTCTCTCTCTCTCTCTCTCTCTCTCTCT
>JAVQJD010016404.1:0-12212 GCA_036023655.1 Nannoperca australis | reverse complement strand
GACTCAGAGCGACTCAAAGCGACTCAGAGCGACTCAAAGCGATTCAGAGAGACTCAAAGAGACTCAGAGAGACTCAGAGCGACTCAAAACGACTTAGAGAGACTCAAAGAGACTCAAAGAGACTCAGAGAGACTCCGAGCGACTCAGAGAGACTTAGAGCGACTCATAGCGACTCAGAGAGACTCACAGAGACTCAGAGCGACTCAGAGCGACTCAGAGCGACTCAGAGCGACTCAAAGCGACTCAAAGAGACTCAGAGCGACTCAAAGCGACTCAGAGAGACTCAGAGCAACTCAGAGTCACTTTTTGCCAGTTCAACGCTTTTAGATTGAAGCAGCTGCTGCAGGAAGAGTTTGGTTAGCGTTAGCAGAAAGTTAACATAGGCAAACAGTAAGAAGGACCTAGAGAAGCTGCCCGGCTCCGGAAATGCTGCATTCAAGGTGCGTCAGTGACGTCAGTGTCACATGATCACAACAGCCAAACAAGAACAAGCTGCAGACTTTAACACACGAGCAGCGGCAGAAAACACGTCAGTAAAGAGGTGTTAGCAGATTCCCAGCCGGAGAGCAGGAACAGCTCTGTTTCAGCAGGATTGATCGACTTATTGATTATATGTCTGAGCGCTAATGAGCGTGTGCCTGTGTGTGTGTGTCTGCGCATACGTGTCTCTGTTTGTGTGCGTGCGCGTGTGTGCATGCCTGTGTGTGTGTGTGTGTGTGTGTGTCTCTGTCTCTGTCTGTGTGTGTGTATGTGTGTGTCTCTGTGTGTGTGTGTGTGTGTCTCTGTGTGTGTGTGTGTGTGTGTCTGTGTGTCTCTGTGTGTGTGTGTCTCTGTGTGTGTGTGTGTGTGTGTGTCTCTTTGTGTGTGTGTGTGTGTGTGCTTGCGTGTGTGTGTGTGTGTGTGTGTCTCTTTGTGTGTGTGTGCGTGTGTGCATGCCTGTGTGTGTGTGTATGTGTGTGTCTCTGTGTGCCGCGTCACTTTGCGGCTCGTGTTACAGTCAGAAACTCTGAATGGTGAATTAGTTTGTTGCTTCAACGTACTAAAGAAACTAAAAACACCCGGACATTTAACCAAATATAGAATAAATTAGACTTTTCATGTCTCTGGCTCTCAGCTGTAACCGGGTTTCTAACCTGGCTGCACACCTACGTGTTTACCTGCGTCTGCCACGCGGCTGTAATCATGAAGAATGGCTGCGATCGAGGCGTTTAAAAGCTTCAGATTAATAACGACACGCTGTGCAGGGAGCAGCTGTGGCTCCTCTGTGGGATCAATGAGCTTTCATCTCTGCTGCTGCTGCTCACACACACGGAGACACACACACACACACACACACAGAGACTCACACACACAGAGACACACACACAGACACACACACACACACACAGACACACACACAGAGACACACACACACAGAGACACACACACACAGAGACACACACAGACACACACACACAGACAGACACAGACACACAGACACACACAGACAGACACACACACACACAGGTCAGATGGTTAGAATTGACCTGTGTTATTAATTATTCATGTCTTTGCTTTAATGTAAATTATAAATAAAGTTATTATTGATTATTAACACTAATAAATACTTATTATCTCCCGGTTTTCAGATTTAAAATCAACCAATTAAAAGAAGTCCGAGAGCTCAGGTGCGTCTGCACCCCCCCTCCTATCGATCAATCATCCATATATTCTGAACACACCTGTCCGGTCACACAGCTCGTACCTGTCTGGGCCGTCGCCGCGCCGACGCTCAGCAACAAACAGGAAATGAGTGCGCTGCGTTTGTCCATCGCTGCTGAGCCTGAAGGAGGAAACACCTGCAGCCTCTCAGGCAGACTGTGCAGCAGGTGAACACACCTGCGTTAATGTTTCACTGGCTATCTGCTCTGGTGTTTACCTTCAGCCTGCAGGTGACTTCCTGCCGCACCTGTGTCGTCTTCACGCTCCTCCCCACGTTGTACTGGATCTAATCTTCCTCTTCAGGCTTCCCAGAATCAAATAGCTCAAATACTGTCCATCACTTCCTGATGTTACACAACAGGTGTTCTGGCTGCGTGGGTTTCCAGCCCTGAGCAGCGTCTGCAGGTCTCCCCCGGCAGCCTCAGCGGCGCCTGACAGACAGAGTCCGGGTTGTGTTGAACCCTGCTGACGTGGGGAGACGCTTCAGTGATCTCTTAGTGGATCATTCAAACTGTCAACACGCTAACGCTAACTAGCTCGAGCCAGTGAGCTGAATCACTGAACAAACACATGATGAGGGCAGCGATCATTAACGCTAAAGGCTAAAGGCTAACGGCTAACAGAGTCCACTGACGAGCCACTAACAAGAACATGTGACCTGTGGAACACAGTTTCTCTACAGCGTCGGGCTCAATGTGAGGGTGGTTCCTCTTTAAGGAACTGGAGACGTGTGTGAAGGTGCTGCTGCGTCTCCGGTTCCTCTTAGTTTTTCAAATTGTAAACAGGAAGTTTACCGAGTGTCTTTGCTGTAGATATCATGTTAACAAATGCATGTCTTAAAATAAATGTGTCCTCATTTAGTTTTGAGGTCCCTGGAGGTCCTGGGGCCTCAGCTTGGGCCCCGGTGTCCTACAGGATGAGACAGGCGGAGGAGGGCTTGGCTCCGCCCATGAGCTTCAGGTTGAACTGCGCCGGGTTGAAGTCCTGGAGCTGGGACCAGGAGGCCTGCTGCTCGGCCCGGTTCTGCCCCCTGGAGGTGACCCGGTACCGGGCCTTGACGTTCCTCAGGGGGTTGTAGTCCGGACTGACGTGGTCCGGACAGCGAAACACCTCCCGGATGACGGCGCCCTGCTGAGACAAGGCCACGAAGCCGTTCCTGAAGGTCACCATCCTGACGACGGGCGAGTAGACGAACTGAACGTGCAGCAGGTTTCCTGTCGGAGAAACATTTAGATATAAACTTTATTATAAACCCACGGAGAGGAAAGAGAAACTCCTGCATGTAGAAACAAAGTCAGGCGTCTGACAGAGACCCTCTGATCAAACAGGTACACCTGAGCGCACCTGTAGCCACGTCCCAGACTTTGACGCTTCTGTCCTGAGAGCCCGTGAAGACGAACTGGTCGCTGTGGGAGAACGCGGCACAGAGGACGCCCTCGAAGAAAAAACCCTGGAGACCAAACTGCACATGAATCAACACTAAACGTGTCCTCGTCTGCACACGGCAGCGTTAGGAAGTATAAAATATATATTATGGAGTATGTATAATAAGGGGAGGGGGTTTTTGTCCAGCTTGTTAGTTTAACATTCATGCAAAGTGTGTATAACTGGAGGCTCGGACCTTGAACTCCATGGTGTGGTCCAGGACCAGCGGGTTCAGGGCCCACAGCCTCTGGACGGAGTCCTCGGAGCCCACCAGGACATGCGTCTCCCAGTTACTGGGCGTCATGCAGGTCACTCTGCTGCGGTGAGGCTCCAGGACGGAGCTGCTGCCGCTGCAGAAGTCGTGGAGCTTCACCTCCCCGCCGCTCGTCCCGTACAGCAGCCTGCGGTCGGACAGCAGGGCCATGGAGGACAGCGGGGCGTCCAGGAGGGGCAGAGGGAACCCCTCCACGGGCCCCTCCACCGTGGGGAAGCTTTCTCTTTTGGTGATCTCGAACACACGCACAGATTCCTTGTAGGCCACCGCCACGTGCTTCTCCTGGGGGCTGACGGCCAGGCAGAGCACCCTGGAGAGGCTCTCTGTGGGGGGGATGCAGAGCGTCTCCTGGGGCAGAGCCAGCGGGTAGATGAGGACGGTGCCGGAGGTCAGACCGCACAGCAGCAGCCGTTTGTGCTGCGCTAACTCCAGACAGCAAACCTCCGCAGAGGTCGGCAGGCGCTCCGACAGGGAACCTGCAGGGAGACCCGGGAGGAGGTTTCAGAGCCGCTAACAGCTGGACCTAAGGTAAACGTGTTTATTTACCTGTGTGGTTGTTCCAGCGGATGACCTCTCTCTGGCTCTGCTGCCGGACGTAGAACACCTGATCTGCGTCTCTGGAGACGGCGACGTGGGCGCAGCCAGCCGGGATGTGGGCGGAGGGTTTGTGGCTGCTGTCGTAGTTCAGGCTCCACAGAAGGACGCCGGCCGCAGCCGTCGAGGCCGAAACCACCAAGTCGTTCCACAGACGGACAGAAGAGACGGGAGCGTCCGAACCACACAGAGTGTCCATCAACGCACCGGTGGTCAGAGACCAGATCTGACCAAGACACAGAACCACAGAGATGCTGCTGGACGATCTTTAGAAACAAACATCCACTGAAAACCTTTACGAGCTAAACGAGTTCATCTTCACTGGTCGCTTTGTGAAGCTGCTTCACAGTAAACACACACTGTGAGGGCTTTTATTGTGAAACAGCTGGAGGGCTTTTATTGTGAAACAGCTGGAGGGCTTTTACTGTGAAACAGCTGGATGGATTTTATTGTGAAACAGCTGGATGGATTTTATTGTGAAACAGCTGGAGGGCTTTTATTGTGAAACAGCTGGATTACTTTTATTGTGAAACAGCTGGAGGGCTTTTATTGTGAAACAGCTGGAGGGCTTTTATTGTGAAACAGCTGGATTACTTTTATTGTGAAACAGCTGGATGGCTTTTATTGTGAAACAGCTGGAGGGCTTTTACTGTGAAACAGCTGCAGGGCTTTTATTGTGAAACAGCTGCCTGGAACATTACATGGAGATGTTAATTGGGCCCCCAAGCGCTTAGCTTAGCATTGCTTGATTAAAAAGCTAAGCTAAGCTTCTTACTCGTATGAGTTGGTCCGCCGCTCCGGAGACGAGCAGCCGGCGGTCGGATGAGACGCAGGCGGACAAAACGCTGTCGTCGTGTTGGAGGTCGAGGAATCCGTCCACAGAGTCTGTGTCGATGTTGAAGAGGCTCAGAGTCCGATCGCTGCCTGAGGACAGAAACACCAACATGAAGCTGAGAGAAACACTGAAGCATCAGACCAGATCACCCGAGGAAACAGGAAGCAGCACAAATCTGACATATCATTTCTCATTAACACCAATCAGTTACACCCTGAACCTTTTCAACCAACGTGTCATGGAACAAAGTACGCGAGCTGTGGTTTGTAGCCGCTAACTGCTACAGGTCATCTATTTATTGATCTTTGAGGCGGGACGTATGTCAAGCAGAGCTGACATTTACATCAGACACATTTCTTATTGTTGTTTTCTTCCATCTTAATTGATTTGATTCTGTCTGAAATGTACCTGCGATCAGTATTTTTTCATCTTCAGTAACTGAAAGTAAAGAAGGAAGCAGCGGAAACCTGACGGCTGTCTGTTTCCCCGTCCTGGAAACCTGCAGACAGGAAGAGAAACATCATGTAGCAGCTGGGATCTGCCTCCATATCATCTCCTCTGTGCTGTCACTCAAATATCAAACATGCATTTTAATTAAACTGATATAAAACTTAACATGAAGACATTCAACTTAACGTCAGATATGAATTTATGTCGTTATATAGGCCGGTGGAATTTAAATAATTAGTTCTGGAGTTTTTGTATTTCCTTTGTATTTAGTTTCAAACAAGATGGACACATCTCTTCATGCAGGACTGAACAGAACCAAATGTTTGCTGTTGCACGTGCAACAGACGCACCGTGAGGCTGTAATTACACCAAACGTACCTGATGGAGGAAGCCTTCTGCAGAGACCACAAACACTTTCCCGTGTTTTGGTAAAGTGACCGAGTTCACAAGAGTGAATCTCTCCTCCAGCTGAGTCTCCACAGTCCGAGTCCCGCTAACAGGATCAGATATCCTGAGCAGACCAGACTCAGACACAGAAACTACAGATTCATCCAGAACGCCCACAACCAGCGACCCCTCATCACTGCTGCTGAGGAGCTCGGCTGAGTCCAGCTTCCACACCTTCACCTGGAACAACAGCAGGTTCTGATGTGAGCGCAGATGCCAGCCTCTGCAGAGCAGCTGAATTATCTCTCGCTCGTCATTCGAGGTGCACCGAGCAACGTTTCCATGGCCGCCTGGCGCCCTGATGCACGTGTTGGTGGGATTTCTCGAGATAATCAAACTTTAATCTTTAATCTTGGCAGCAGGACACACCGTGCGGGTGTTTAACCAAGCGTCCCGGTGTAGAAGAGAAGGGGCCCCAGGACGGAGCCTTGTGGACCTCCTGTTACATAACGTGAATAGTGACCGGGCTGGAGGTGTAATTAGATATAAAGAAAGGTGTGAGTGGGGAGGGTTTGAGTTCAGGTGATGCTGACGACCTGACCTGATATCACCTGATATCGACCAGACTAACACTGCGAGCTGAGAGCGCGAGGCAGGCTTCGAAAACCTATAAGTACTAACGTAGTAACAGTAATATCGGTAGTAATATTAGTAATATCGGTAGTAGTGCCAGTAATATCGGTAGTAATATCAGTAGTAGTACCAGTAATATCGGTAGTAGTATTAGTAATATCGGTAGTAGTATTAGTAATATCGGTAGTAATATCAGTAGTAATATCAGCAGTAATGTCAGTAATATCAGTACTAGTAGTATCGGTAATAGTATCGGTAGTATCAGTAGTAGTATCGGTAATAGTATCGGTAGTAATATCGGTAGTATTACTAGTACCTCTGTCTTTGTGTAAACAAAGATCAGCTGACTTTGTTCAGACAGGTGAAGGTGTACTGATGAGGGGGCGGAGTCAAACGGCACCGCCTCCTGGATGCAGAGCAGCTGTTGGCCGCTCGTCAGGCTCCACCTCCTCAGAGATCTGTCAGCAGCCAATGAGAGGCAGTGGCCGGAGCTGTCAATCACTGTGACGGACAGAACTGCCCCTACAGGTTACACAGGAGGAAACATTACTGTTTATCATTCACATTGTTCCATGTTATGTTCTGGGACCAGCTCCGTCTGACCTGAGTGTCCCAGCAGAGCGTGTAAGAGCTGCTGGGCGCCGAGGCTCCAGACCGCCACCACGCCGCGGTCTGAACCTGCAACCACAAGCTCCGCCTCCACGCTGACGTCCAGACAGAGCACACCTGGAGACGACGACAGGTACAACTCAGGGCAAGGAATTATTATATTAAATCAAAAAGACTTCATTGATCCCTGGAGGACACTAGCCAACAGTGTATAAAGCATATATATATATATATATATATTGATCTGCGGTGATATGTCTGACCTCCCTGCATCCCGGGCAGCGTGTGCTGCAGCGCCCCCCCCGGCTGCCGCAGGAAGCTGCACTTGGGGAGGAGGACCGGCTCAGGACACGTCACTAACCACTCCTCGCATTGGCTGCACAGCCGGCCAATCACAGAGGGCAAAGGCGTGGCCAAGGAGCAGAGTCGTGCTAACAGCTCAGTGTAAAACAGAGACGCACCTGGAACCAGAACACAACAAAGTTCTGCACCCGGTCCCAAACGTCCTTCAGGTAAACTCATCTAATTATATTCATACTGAGACAGAATAACTGACCCATGTGACCGTCCAGGACGTCCAGACCGGGTCTGATCAGGACCAGCGTGTCTCGGATCAGTCTGGTCTCAGTGCAGTCCATGTACTGGGAGCACTGGTCCAGGTCCTGGATCACAGAGGACACCCCGCACACCCTGCTCTTACAGTACAGCCACTCAGCGCTGCCTGAAGACACAGGAACACGTTGTTATTCAGTTCTCTGATAAAATCCATCACGTTCACAGATACACCTTTATTACTCGCTCTCTCTTTATTTGATCTGTTTTAATGTTTATTTTTCCTAAATGAAGATGATTGGTTGGTTCTGGTGACGTCTTACCGATGACTTCCTGTCGTAGCTCCTCCCACAGCCCAGCATGCAGCAGGTGATGTGGCAGCTCCTGCAGCTTCCTGACGTTAGCCAATCCTGGAGCAAACCACAGCGGCTGGGGCGGGACCTACGGCACCACAGAGCCAATCAGAATACAGCGTGAACAAAGAGGAAGGCTTCCACAGTCCAGTGTAATATGTGGTGCGTTCAGGGTGCCACGGAAATGTTGCAGCTTCTGCACGATGACTCAGGTTAGTTGGTAATACTGCACACTAGAACACCATACTAACACTGAGATATATATATATAAATATATATCTCAGTGTTGTTCTAACACCAGAAGTAAATCTACAGGGTTCGTCCTCTGGAGAGCAGGAGTCAGACCTGCTCATCACATGTGTGGCTCGTGTTCGACGTTTGGATCGATATCTTCTGTGCTGGGATAATCTGATCTGTACATCGTCATGGTTACCCCCCCCCCCCCAGATGTTGCAGGTACCTTTCTGTCAGACAGGAGCAGCGAGAGGCCCGGCAGAGACACCGGCTTCAGTTTCCCCGACCACCGACCCAGGAAGTACTCCGCCAGGATCCTGAGGCTCCGCCCCCGCCGCTCTGATGTCAGATAGCGAGCCGAGACCGCCTCGCACAGACGCCTGCACACATTCCACTCACACATGTGACCTTTGACCCAACTGACTGCCACCATTTATCAGATTTATTGATTTTGGTTCTTTACCGGCTGTTGAAGGCGACGGCGGCGACCCCGTCCGTCCAGCGCTCCTCCAGCTGATCCTCGAGGTCCCGTCTGAGTCGAGCCCAGAGGAGGGGGGGCAGCCGGATCAACGAGGGGGTCGGGGGGAGGGAGTACCTGTACACCTCACTGATGATGTCATCATCCAGGGACATGATGTCGCGCAGTTCAGCCTCCAGGAGACCTTCCCTGAGGATTCATTTCAAAGATACGTTTTAAATGAAAAGTCTTTATGAAGCTTTCTGCACAGACCGACTGAACACACAGCAGAGGGTCCTGAGGCCGCTGGCCACACGGTAGGCACACGTGAATAACCGACAGGTATACGATACTTCCCAAAGCTCCCCGTGTTACAGGAAACAGATCTAAACAAAGTATATCACATCCTGTTGATCTGATCACCGTTTGACACTTAAGAGTCTACACACTTACTGATACTGTTGTAAAACACTCACTTTATATTCTTTTACTGGAGAAAGAAAAGATTCTTTTACACAGCTGTTTCGCAGCTTTCTCTACACACAGGATGAAAACTTAAACCTTTTCATTTACACTTTGGACTTTGGATCAGTTTTGGTTTTGTGATCGTGCTAAATACGCTCACTTTCACAGATTCAATACTTGTTTCCATTCGTCCAATCACATCCTTTCATTTTGAACCATATTTGCATACAGAAGAAAGTTTTTAGGCTAACAGCTAGTTAGCACTAGCATACAGCATTGACATCCTCTCACCGTGCCAGAGTGATGTATCCCAAGGCCCCGCCCACCAGCTCCCTGCCATGTTTCTCCTCCAGCATCAGGAACAGCTGTGACATCATTTCCTGCGTGTTGGCGCCCAGGTGAGTCTCTGAGCGCGGCGTGAAGGACGTCCAGCGTCTGGCTGCAGACAGGATCAGCTGCAGGTGCAGCGGACAGCCGTCCGGCTCGAAGCTGCGCAGCACGGCGTCGCTCTGCTCGGGGGTCAGAGTTCGCCCAGACGCTCGCAGGTACGACTCCACGATCTGTTTCCCTTCGTCACGACACAAACGCTCCACCTCAAAGAAACTCCCCAAAGTCTCCAACTTCAGACGCACGTTAGCGAACGCCTCGCTGTTGGTATCCATGGAAACCACCAGGTGGACGTTGGGTGGGAGGTCGGCGGGCAGCCAGTGGAGTTTGTGAGCGTGAAGCTGGTCTGAGAGCTGATCCACAGAATCCAGGACGATGAGCAGAGTGCCCCCCTGCTGGGACACCTGGGCCAGGACGTCCCTGAAGAACCCGAGCAGCTCCGGGTGAGTGCTGACGGTCAGCGCCGAGGGCGGAGCCAAGTCACAAGCCAGACAGATCTGCAGGCAGACGCTGCACAGGACGCGGTGGATGTCGGGTCTCTGAGGGTGACGAGCTGACAGGAGCCTGATCACCACCACCGCCCCGGAATCCAGGACGCCACGCATCTCCTGCGCCAGTTTGCAGAGCAGCGCCGTCTTACCCATCCCAGCAGCCCCGTGGACCACCAGCGGGCTGTGGCGGACGTTGGTGGACTCCCACATTGCTACGCAGAGCTTTCCCAGAAGACCCTCCCGGCCACGGAGACCTCTGCACAGCTCGGCGCTCATGGCGACATGTCGTCCGACCTCTTCGACCACCTGGTCTGAGATTTCCTCCTTTTCTTTCTCAATGCTTCCCCAAACCCTCCTCCTCCGCCCCCCCTCCCCCGATGATCCTGTGATCCCGGCCTTCATCTGTGAGACGAACTGCTCGCAGACGCTGTTCAGGTACTGAGCGTGCTCTTTGCGTTTGGGGTCGATGCTTCCCTTGCTGAGCTCCACGCAGTGCAGGTTGAGGATCTTCTGCAGCGTGGCGTTTAGGCGGGACCTGAGACCGGTGAGGAGTCCCACAGCTTCTGCGTCCAGTAGGCCGCCGGCGTTCAGGTTCATGAACTTGGCGAGACGTTTGGGACCGTCCTTCAGCTTCTGGCGGGGAATCTCTCGGACGAAGAGCAGCGCCGACGCTTCGCCGTCGTCCGTCCACAAACCCTGCTCAAACTCCTGCTCCGTGACTGTGGAAGAGGAGGACTCGTGTTTCACAAAGACTCTGAGACAAAACAAAAGGACAACATGTGCGAGACGTCTCTGACCTGACGTGTGGAAGACTTGTTTCTGCTCGGCCGTGATGTCTCCGGCCTCCTCGGCGTCCGCGGCGGCGGAGCGTAGGAGCTGCAACAGTTGAGTCTCTGTGAAACGCCAGGACAGGACGTCGTTGTCGTGCTGCGGGCCGCTCTCAGGTCGGAGGTCGTTGTAGTGGGGGAAGTGAGCCGTGATTGGCTGGAGGACGTAGGTGGGCGGGACAGCATTGTCGTCTCTGAAGAACCACTGATTCAGCTGCTTGACGCCTTCAGGGTTCTTGGAGAGTTTGGACAAAAGAGCTTCAAACTGCTTCTCTGGGAGGAGGCGAGGAAGAGCGCGGTGGCCGTACCGGTTCCCCAGCAGAGCCTTCGCAGCCCAGACGCAGGGAAATAAAGAGGAGGAGAAGAATTCATGATCACTTCTTCCACTTCCACACAAACAGAAATGATCTACAAGGATCAAACACATCCAGCAGCTGATTCACCGACGTCTGACTTTAAATATGAAGCAAGTCCAGACGCCGTGCTTCAGGTTCAGATTTAACTTCACATTGTTTGAGTGACAAAACACAAATGAATCTTTTATCTGTGACATCAAGCGAGAGCTGAAATTATTATAGACTGATAATAAATGAATGGAGCAGCTCCACACAGAGAGGGAACTGCAGAAATACACACATTTAATGGCTGAAAAAACACAAATAACAACAAAAACATTATTAATATACAGGATTAGAACTTTCTGGACACTCCTTGTATTTCAGGACATTTTGTTCTATTTTCCAGGACTTTTCCAGGACTGGAAAGCTGCATCAAATAGCTGAATGAGCTGTTTAACACACTTTATATATAAAATATATAAAGATTTATAAATGTGGGCTCACGGTGAAGGCTGGACCGGCTGAAATCCTCTGACAGGTCTTGATCTCCTGCAGGAAGATCTCGCAGGCCTCGTGGTCTCCAGACGGGACGCTCCGGATCCCCCAACACAGATCCACCACCTGAACAGGAAGTGACCTCACTGATCACATTATATATATATATATATATTTGTATTTGTCTCACAGTAAACCTTCCTTCTAAAGAGAGAAACTGACCTCAAACACCAGACCCCGACTGCGACAGAAAGCAAGGACTTCTGGGTAAGCTTTGTCCAGCAGGGCTTTCCTCTCACTGCTCATATCTGAGACACAGTCAGAGAGATCGATCAGTCAATCAATCGATCAATCAATGAGCTGATCGGAGCGATTCTGACACGTACAGGAACAATAAGTCTTTAACATGAACCTTTCAAAGCTTCGACCTGCGGAGGTAAACGTGTTTCATGATGCAGCTTCGTTACTTTGTTGATTTTTAATTGTTTTACTTTACACGCGACTTTCTTTCATGCTTTAGTTTTTATATCTGTGATCGTCCTTTTTGCCGTCTCTCAGCACCAGAAACAATCTAAACAAATACAAGTTATATTTATATACACTACCGTTCAAAAGTTTGGGGTCACATTGAAATGTCCTTATTTTTGAAGGAAAAGCACTGTACTTTTCAATGAAGATGACTTTAAACTAGTCTTAACTTTAAAG